>OZ025252.1:27509475-27729140 GCA_964019135.1 Arenicola marina
AAGCACACAAGGCGAGCGCTCTAACCCAACGAACTACCCCCCCCCCCCCCACTTCTTACAGCATCGCGATCTCATGTCGCTGTTCACCAATGTGATCCATATAGATTAATATCTTTGTACCATACGAAGAATTCTTGGAATCCCGGATCATCTCTATGAATGGAGAGTCCTTGATCCGTTGCAAATCCCCCCGCTATCAGCTCTTTCTGATACGAAACATCTAATCCGACCATAAGAGCGGGATACTGTGTGGTATCCAGGCCCCAACCTTGCTCTTCTCTCGCTGTTGGGTAGTCTTTTGGGGCGTCTACTTCTAGGAATGCAGCGAGGCCGCCTCGATAACTCAATGGGTTAGAGCGCTCGCCTTGAGTGCTCTGGTCACCCGAGAGCCTAACGTAGTTATGGAGGCAATGCTAATATGGATATAAAGGATACAACCAACAAACTTGCAAGTTAAAGCGAGCAACAATTGTACAACTACTCGTGAGCAGTCGCTTAGGGGGCGGACCCCACTACAGTTGAAATTAATATCGTTCTTACAAGCCTTGCCTATGGAGAGTGTTTTGTCTCACACAGAGCCAATCGCCAGCTATTTTGATGACGCTGGTAGAAGCGGTATTCATAAACCTCATGTAGCTTACGTCAGCCATTTCCAGGAATCCTTAAACAGCTGCCGACTCACAGACAGGTGTGTTCGACTTGCCATCCCAATTAGATATGATAGTAGAAGCAATAGATATTGCATCTTCAGATCTATTCAGTGGTTGCGACATTGATAACAGGATCACAGGCTGCTTGATAGAATATACCCCCAAACCCCCTTATATTCTTCAATTTTGGCGATTCAAGTATACTTTGGATTGAATTATGTTATAATAAAATATGGAGCAGTGTCAACAATAATGGGTGGTAAACAAGTTGTTTCCAACTGAGGTTTACCTCACGGTTGTTCGCTATCCCGCGTACAAATAAATGCGACTAAACGTATTTTTGGGTGATAAAACTTCGATGGAATAAGTTGAGGGGGCTTCTCAGATAGAAGTCGTCAGCCCGCCTCCCCCTCTCCAGCGGATACCAGGCCACGAGCAATCACCAATTGGTTGATTCGGAGTCCACCTGAGTCAGAGCTGCACTCATTGCACTAACCCCCACGGCACGACTGGGGAGAGCTAATCCACGCATCCAGAGCAGCGCTTGTCACGCTGCATGACGGTCAAAACAATTCCACGTTGGGAATATTTAGTAAATGTATAGCGCGAATAACACGTGAGCTATTCGAAAGAATTGGCACACGAGCAAACCGAAGGACGGTTTGCACAAAGCCACACCTAAATAGCACAGAGCTGAAGTATAATTTCCCGCCAAAAGTCGGAGCTGTTCAACCCTCCGAGACAAACTTGAAGCATTTAACCAGTAACACCCGGATGTTGGTAAGCTGCACTTGGGGGCAAACATTTAAACTTTGGAAGTTCATCAACGGGGGCGGATCGGCGGACAAAACGAGTGATACCAGAACAAATATTTCTTTTGTATTGCTTGTATGCATGGTTCGCAATGTTCTACAAATGCATGTAAGCTTATATGATAAAAACGTCAAATTTGCAACATAATTACGAAATCTTGACACTGGCGCGGACGAATAATTGGTATTGATTAGAAATCTTAGCTTGTTTCTAGTGTAAATTATGCCATTGCGAACAGCAACAAAAGACAGTTTAATCATCGAGACGCAAACCCCGCCCCCCTACCACCCATGGGGGGTGGTGGGAAACTGCAGTTCTGCATAGCATTCGTATACAGTAGGGGGGGGGGGTACAAAAGGAATAATGATATTTTCCACGAAACCGTTCTGAGAAGAATTTAAAAAAAATTAAGTCTCATCAGTGCATCATTGGGTTTAAGGTGGTTTTGGCGCCATTTTCACAACTCTTCTCCATCCACGGCTTCGTGACTGACGGCGACACGACCAAGCAGTGCCCCCTTGCCTTCAGCGTCATGTCGTCACGAGGCGCAGCAGACTACGCCGCTGTTTCCGGAGTGTCCTCGTCGCAATGGAAGGACCTCCTGCCGTCGTCCAGGTCATGGCCGACTTGGAGGCGGCCATGTGGCTGGCCTCCCGAAGTGCAGATGAAGAGCTGCCTCTTCCACTTTTCGCGGGTACGTAAAAGCTCTCCGCAGCGAGTCTCCACATAGTTGTATATAATATGAATATGAATATAAGCTAAGGATCTGGACATACGACACTCATCATGTCATATTACATTTTACATTTATTATTATTATTATTATTATTATTATCATTATTATATAGATTTATTACATATTGCATTTTTATTTCCGGCTATACATAGGCGCATCTAAGCGAACGGACTCCAGGCGGGTCACGCGAATGACGCCGGCACTCAAGTGATAAGGCATGTCCGCTTATTCTAGAGGTATAAACGTCCACGCTACTCCCATAACTCTCCTCCCACCCACTCGCTTAATTGTAAACAATTTTTTTAAATTACATATTATGTAACTTTACGTAAAAGGCGTGTGCTGTATAATTTCAGATTTGCCGCCGTCTGATGGTCTTTCCGCTCTTGCCCGCGGAACTTATCCCGCCGGTGTTCGAGCGGCTGGCGACCCAGCTGGATGAGGGCACGCCGCAAGCTGTGCGGGGAGCTGTTCGCCTGCATGCGGAACACGTGGGTCGAGGGCCGGATCTTCTCACCGGCAAACTGGACGTGTTTCCTCGAGGATGTGCGGACGAACAAAGATGTCGAGGGCTGGCATCTTAGACTCAACACCCGTGGCCGTAATGGTAAGTAAGTCACTTTTTACTTTTACTTTTTTTGCGGTAAATCACTCATTTATTTAATGCTATTTTGTATGTAAAAATAAATTGCCAAATTTGTTGGTACAGGGACGATATCCAGAAAAAAAACGTTTTTTACGTAAAGTGACTATATCGAAAAAAATCATGCTCCAATACCGTTCTTATCATTGTGATATTTTTTTATTTCCTTGTTAGGTTCGCTCTCGATCTTTCTGCTGTGCCAGCTGTTGCGCCAGGAGGCACAGATGGAGGACGTGATGGTGGCCATGGTCCGAATGGAGGGGCGGGTGCGACATCGCCACAGAGGAGCCGCACGCATTCGCCGGCTCTCGGATGAGTACGTCGCTGGGGCTCGTGACACAGAATCGCTGCTCGAGGCCGGGAGCCAACTCCTGGGCCAACGCCCGCCCACAGCAGGCAGTGTGATGGGAGGAGTACGCCGCGGGAACGATGTATAGTTGCTCTTGATGTAAATAAAGTCGTTGATGTGTGTGTGTGTGTGTGTGGTAAAACTGTAGTTGTTCGGCACCGTTTGTTTCCCGTTAACAAATTCTCAACACGCATCACTCACCAACACACTACCAGGTATCTCCCCCCCCCCCCCCACCCCACGTCCGCCTAAACCCCCACCCCCACCCCCACCCCCACAGCCTCACACTCCACCCCAACCGGCGGACCAGAAGAACTACGGTTGGAGCGAGCTGCGGTCGTTGACCACGGTCGTTTTGCGCTATGCCGAAGGCCTGGGACGCGCCGCGACGAGATAAATAAGAACAGGTTATACGACTCAATGGCTGCCACGGAGCGTCAGCCCCCACTTCCACGCCTTGTATTTGCACAAGTAATGGCTGAATTTCCAAATCAATCACATGCCTGCCTTCTGCGAACATTTGTAAAACATTTACCAACTACTTTTGAAGCAATATCCACTTTCGTTACGAAAAGCATAGATCGAAGCGTTGACGTCTCCAGTATACATTGTCCACAGCGCCGCTCGTTACAATCAACGTCGACTAAATAGTGACAGTTATGGCGCACGTAGCACTGAGGCCTAGCACGAGTTATTAATAGTCCTAATAAAAATAAAATGTTGTTTTCATGTCGCTTTTGCACACATGAAGGCTAAATGGGACCAAGAAACATTCTCGGGAACCTTTCGCGAGAAAACCTGTGTCGTGACGCGGGAAGACATGTTTCGTGACCTTGACCATGCTGTGACCTTGACCTTGGGTGCGTGACCTATAGTCATCCGCGCCCCAATACTAATGTGATATCCTATGCAAGGTGTCGTTTTCTTTGTTTACTTTTCCCCTTCAAGGAAAAACTGAGGTGGTCATTTTCGGCCAAAATGTTCTCGTAGGGTTTCATGTTAAACTTTTTGCAGATTTTTTTGCAGAAAAACTATTCGGGTGATTTGCCAAATTTAAAACTGCGCACAAGGTACCTATAGGCCCAATGCGTGAACTATTTTTCAGCGAGATGAAATGAAAACTAAAAGTGATTCAGTTCACTCACTCCTTCAAGACCGGATCGTGCGGACTCTCCTATTGTACCTCCCACCCACCCCGACAGGGGAATATCACTTTGAACCATCAGGCCCTCTTTTGTATATAGATATATTCAACATTATTTAATGTATTAAAGTGTTAGCTATTAAAATCTTTACGCGTCAAAGTGTAATTTGTCATTGCAAACTCTCCGAATAATGCTTGGTTAACAGTTTAGTAAGTGTGGCACGTTTTAGCAACAAAATCCGTACAAACTCTGGCATCAACTCTAAACGATCAAAGCTGTAGTTTGGCGAAACGTGACGTAGATGCAGGTTCCGGTTTAATTGCTAACTATTGCGGCAGTAGGCTGGGAACCGGCCTAGAGCTGCTCGCAGAATACTAGGCCGGTGACAGGTGACTTATAAGCTCTGGTGATTGGCCGAGCGCCGGTAGTCGTGCATATACTATGGCAAACCAAAGTGGAATTTCATTAAAGTATTAAATATATCTTCAAGAAGTTAAACATACGAAAAATTGTAATCTGACATTTGGACAAATGTCCTATTATATATATGTCCGATTATTTATACATATGTCAAATTATTTAGGCATATGTCAAATTATCTATACTTAGGTCCAATTATGAAAATATGCGACAATGTGTAAGTAAATAAGATATGTGTAAAATTAAATTGGGCACATGTATAATTGAATTGGACACTTGTATAATTGAATTGGACACGTGTATAGAAGTGAATTGGAATTACTTAGTGTACGAATTCATCCGATCTGGACGCATGTACAAATCAGCTGCACATATATAAAATTGAATTTAGATATATCTTCTTGGGTGCGCGGAAGAATCGCTGTAATTAATTCGTTGCGAGCTTAACAACTTTATATTTTTTTCGGTGCGCGCGCATTTATAATATCAATAATTCTTGTGCGGGAACTTTATTACTAACTGTTAATCATTCTGGAGTTGTACTCGTGTATTGGTGGGGCCGTAATGCAGCGAACACAGGCATCCGTTTTTACTATTTGCGTCCGTCGTCCGTCAAAATCACCTCCAGTGAAATCTTACTCAAAGGGATTTTCTAGACTTCGACACAAGATTTTGATTTAACAAATGAAACCCAGAGATTGGGAATCGAAACACTTATAGAACTTTTTTGTCTCCAGCATGATATTTTTTTTGCAAAATGTTAAATAAACCCGATGTCATCATAGTCGTCATTATAATTGTGTTGACGAAATGGAACTGTTTCCAGTATACACCGTGACGCTATTTGACATGACACACTGTGGCACAATTCGGCCAGACTCCATGTACTTACTGGACAGCATATATCTACATGTACCACAACAGATTCAATAGTACAATGTAGGATTGCAACGAACGGAAGACGGACGCGGACGCGGGTGGAAAAAACGGATGTTAAAATTGAAGACGTGGTAAGGAGTTTGACACTTACACCCAAACTTTAACGCTATTCAAACAGTTGTTTCTCCCCGAAACCATGTAAGCATCTAAATTGGTTACATATTATGACCCGATTAGTGCAAGAATGATCTACTCATTTAATTTAATTATCACCGAAATTCATAGCCCGAAGCGCTCAACATCCCAAAAATATTGTAAAACCCGGTGAACTACACACAAATCTGTGACGTAGTGCACGTAACTTCCAACTTACGGTAAGCTAGCTAGCATGCAAAACATACGTTTTCTGGCAGGTTTGCCAGGACCATGTTAAGCAAATATTACAGTTGTGTTCAATGTGAATGACAACCTTTCCTTTCAGTATCCTACGCAGATTTTCTTTAATTGACGGGAAACAGCTGTTCGAATAGCTTTAATCGTGTTCATACCTGCCAATATTTCTGATAATGCCCCCGAATAAAATTAACGGGTATTCTATTTTTATGGCGTAATACATTAGGGTAAATATCTTGAAAGTCCCCTTGAAGCTGGCCTCTGCAAGTCAAATAAAACTTTATCTTATCTTATATTATCTTATCATATCACGACCGGGACGGGTCACGGTAGAGGGAAGCCATGTCTCCGCCGTAACCCCCTACTCGTTGAGAAGAACGACATGAACTCATTATCGTTGTTACATTATTCTGTATCTCTCTTTGCCGAAGGAAATAACAATAAAATTAAATCATTTCCCTGCACAAACATAGATATCTTGCCAAAGAAAGGAGACATCAGCAGGTAACAGCGTTACAGCATTGTTGTCTCTTATGGAAGATATAGGTCTATACGAGTAAATAAATAAATATACTCTAAAGAATACACGCTCACTTTACATTTCAAATTGTAATCCCCAAAAAGCCTCTTGTAAAGCGAACTTTTGCGACAGAATTTGTATCGGGTTAATTCAATACTTTAGGCAACATGAATAGTTGACCAGTGCCTCCATCTGGTGCGTGATTGGTGCAAGTTATAGCAAGTACACATGTACCTAGAATATGACGTGTGAGTGCAGACAGATTACTAGCAGAATGACCTGCAGTCCAGCGCTGAACCATAATGTTCCCTTCCGCAGGTGAATCCTTTGCTTCCGGCGACCTTTCGCTGTTTTTGTTGCAAGTCATAAAGCCTTGTCAACGTTTTTAGTATAATCTGTCAGGGAACCATCACGGCCTAGGGGCCGTCGCGCCCACCTGGGGCATCTGGAGCTAGTTTTATCTAAACCCTTGTCATTATTCCGGTTTTTTATTGCCTAATCTGGCCTTAAAAGTTTACAAAAGCGGCCTAAAACGGAAACAAAATTCATATTGATCGCGTGTGACATGCGCTTCACTGTGAACACCTTACTGCGCCAAATTGGTTGTAATAGCACCTTTAAGGGTTGACAGAGGACGAGTGCCTATAAATAATGCAACATTCTTACTTACGCGTCACGGTACCAGTTTCTGCCATGAAATATAACCGCCCACGGTATGCGATTGTCCTGCAAGACAAACTAGGTTTCGTGGCGACCGACTTCCGCCAGCGAGCATATTTTCTTCCTATCTCCAAAAGAACAAGACTTGTTGGAAGTTCGGCGCCTGACGCCCGAATTGGAAGAGTCGCAGACAACAAGATTCTTATTCATGTTACTCAGAAAAGGGAGGAAAGCAAAAATATTATATACATATTATATTCACGGTCCACTGACAGCAGGCACTCTGCCGGAGGCCTACCAGGCACCAGCCAGGGTATAATTTGTATGTCTGGTGGAAAAAAAAGAGTGCGACGTGGTTAACCCCGCCGCCTCTCCCATTCACCAGTTTCTTCGTGGAAATTGAGGTAGTTTTAAAGATCTTGTGACTGCCCCCAATTTTGCGAGATTCCCGATCTGTCAAGCATGTATCTCACCCACTCTCTGCCTTCGACTCACCCCGCCGCTAGGGCTCCATTATTTCCCTGTTGTCGCCTCCTTCCTCAATGCATTTTCACACTCGCTCCCCAGGGCGGCGCTGCGCAAATTGATGGGGAAAATGCGCCGCGCATTTCTATCCATTAGTGCAGGGGACCCAGCCTAAGCCTAATAACACACCGTATCAGTTGATGAAAAGAAAGAGTTCAGTCACGATTACATCTTTTTCGAAAGGGTGCAAGATGTTTTTTGTTGTGTTAAATACACAGAGCTCGTTATTTTTATTATTTATTCTTGAAAATTATATTGTTGCAAGAAATTACAGCTGAGTTTCAACTGTTTTTCAAGAATCTTGAAATTTACCCCCGGCCGACAGCAGGAGCTTGCGTAGCGCCGCCTTGCGGGAGTTTGGTATTTCACCGTGTTACATGCAGGAGCGGAAGAAAGTTACATCCTTACGAACCCCTAGTTATTGTGTTTATTTCGTTATTATGCTAGGCCAGCCCAAGCGATCGATGCGCAGTTGGAGTGCAAACATCTGTGCTCCGTGCTAATGTCTATGTTTGTGCGAGATAAAGATCGCATATAGCTCCACTCGCAAAGAATAGAGGGCTAATCCCGGAGACATGGCTCCTCTCTCCTTAAATCCTTCCCATTGTCGAAAGAGTGCACTCAATGCCAAAATTCAATTATTCGCTATGAACATGCCATTTGACAACATCCTATCCTAAAACATGAATATGCCACTTGATAACATGACGATATGCAACATCCGGTCCGTGGAACGCGAGACCTCTCGCCTCGTTCCACCCCAGACCTCTGACATTTCTCTTTCACTATGTGCTCCGCCGAAGTACTGATTTATACCTTCCGAGCTGTAAAAAGACCATGAACTCTTTCTTGTGAAGCACAGCTCTCTCTTGGAATGAACTCAGGCAGTCCATGCCACAAATGTCGTTTAAATCTTCATACAAAGAATATGAAGAACATTTTTCTTCTTGCAATGTATTGTATGAACTGTTTACGGGTTATGCAGCAGGTCAAGCATTGCAGATTGCGTCTTAGCCTCAGTGGCCTTAACGCCCATCGGTAAAAACTATGGTTTTATCTCCACCAAATACTGTCAAAACGGTTATACTAAAAACCTGAAGACACAATCCACTATTTACTGCGATGTGCAACGTATAACAATCGCAATGACGAAATAAGCAATGACCAAATGAGATCTCCTTCGTTATAGGGTTTATCGTGAATCTTACGGCTGCGTCTAAGAATCAAGGGGAGGGGTGGGCGGGGGCAATCAACTCGCTAGTCTCAAAGCAACACAAATTGTAATTCCTGGAACAGGACGGTATCTGTAAGGCCGGTACTGTCGATTGGATTTCCAGTGTTGTATGCTACCATATCTTGTATATCACTGTATGCTTTGGAACTGTCTGTATTATTGATGAACCGTTCACGATTTAACTTCAAATCCACCACCATCAGTTTGTTACATGTTGAGGTGGCCGCTGATATGTGTATTCGCTATCGGTAACTTCGTTAAATAAATAATATTTTAAAAAAAAAATCCTGGCCTATAACATATTTTTTACGACATGGGTGGATATAACAATTCACATCATGGATATTACATTGTTCAATATTCCAGTCGGCAACTGGCATTTCACAGTTCGTATTAGATCGCACGCCATGCTGTGTTCGGCAATATGGTTGAGCCCTTTTATGCGTCCCGCACTCGGCACATCAAATAAGGCTGTAAGGGGGCGCCACCAGTTCGAGGTGGGGCGTCCTCTGGTGGGAGATCTGCGTCAGCCCTCTCTGACCTTTACCGTCTCTCACATAGAGCGCGAAGAAGCAAATAGTAAGTCACTCGCCACTTAGTCTTTTATGATCTTATAGGGCCGTGGCGGATCTAAAGCGGCGGGGGGGGGGGGGAGTAGTTGGGGGTACTGGCCAGAGGCGTAAATGAGGGCTTCACACGCCATCGACCGGACCAATTCACCGTCAGGTATCTATACCTGTCATTTGCACAGGTAAGGCCAGGCGATATCTCCATTTATAGCCAATTGGATGTATACATTGGCGGCTTGATCAGCATCCAGCCATAACGTGCCTTCTCCACAACGTCATGGGGGAACATTTTATCTTCATGTCATTGCAATTCAATCAATCAACTATTGCTATAGCCTCTGCAACAAGCTAGATAGTTTTACATGCATGGTTAATGTCTTTATTTTTATTTTGCCTGTACCATCCTAAACATTTTCAAACCGATATTTTTCACTAATGCATCATTAGCAGTTTATCGATCATAACAAATCGCTTCAAACTGACCCCCGATGAAAGGGGTGGGGGGGGGGTACTCACTTTGAATCGCGAACCCCCAAGCATTAAGGAGAGCAATTTCGAGTCTCAAAGAAATGGGAACTGTGCGCGAAAAAAACCACCTTGAAGGTGATATCGCGAGGCGAGGAATATATCAAGGTATTAAACAATAAATTGTACCAATAACGATCACCAAAATTTCGCAACAGCTAATCGCGAATCTCGAAGAATTTCTTGATGCCAGTCTCGTTGTTCGGAAAAGATATTCCCCAACCATCATGATAAGGTCGAGCCCTTTAAAACGAGCAGCCAATCTTGCTACAATGCGGCTGAGGATCTTTTTTGTCCTGATGACACTCCTCTCATCAAACAAACAACTCCCTTCCCGGTTAAAGGAACCCACCAATCAATTCAATTATGTTTTAGACCCACGCCTCCAACCTGCAGAGTTTTTGTCGGTGGCTTCCCGTGGTGAGGACACTAATTAAATGCCCTACTTTCCCGCTGCCATATTCTACCACAGCAATCAGAAGGATTTCTTTGCAGACTGTGGCGCCGTGTTCGTGGAGGCTTCGAGCGTTGTGAATGGCAGAAGGAATAACTACAAGATTACCTGACGAAAATACATGTTTCCAATGACGGATTCCCCTTATTAAGGGGGTCGGGAATACCCCCTCTGAATCGCGAATCCGCAAGAATTAGAAAGAGTACTACTGAATCTGCAAGATAAGGACTGATCAAACCTGGGCACAAAAAAATACAACATTAAAGATGATATCTCGAATATCGAGGAATTCACACTAATATAACGGATCGCAGTAAATATAGGTAAGGTCCTCGCGTTTGAACCAGGAATTGTACGGATAACGATCCCCAAAAATTGCCAACAGCGAATCGCGAATCTCCAAAAATTCCTGGATGCCAATCGCTGAGATCGGAAAAGGTATTCCCTCACCCCTATTAATAAATAAATGTTGACGTGGCGGGGCAGAAGATATCTCAGTCGAAAGCTGCATACCTACATACAGACAGCAGACATGTCATCAGCCATCCACATACGTTTTATATCCACAACAGTCACTATGTCTACTTTTTATTCCTCACGCCCGTACCTTTCCATCTGGTTATTTTCATAAAATGTTTTGATTCATGACTAATTCTTAGCCGAATATTGACGGAGGACTGGCGGCCATGACGTTTGCTTTGTTGATTCATGTCTAATTCTTAGCCGAATATTGACGGAGGACTGGCGGCCATGACGTTTGCTTTGGTGTTAAGTTAGTATGGTTATATATGGCAAGTGTCCAAAAGTCATGCAACGGAATCTATTGTTTGTTTTACAGAGCTTCCCGTTGACGGCAACCCAAGGCGTTCAGGGGTAACTGTCCGATTTTCACCAGCCCTACAGCCACAGAACTGGAGTTACACCACCTGATGTTTGCTGACAGCCCAGCGAAAAAGACGTCCGTGCTACCAAAGAATTTATAGATTCATACAAGTTCTTTGGTGCTATCCAGCTAACAAGTTAACGTCATGACAAAGTTTTTTTTTGTTTGGTTTTGGTTGAGATAACGTGAAAATTTATGGGTTTTTTTACGTTGCCCCAACGTTTTCAGATAATGTTGTCCGACATTCAGTCCAGTATTAATATTGTGCCTTCTCTGAGAAACAACTGCGTATATGATCAATTAATCAGAAGCATGCTTGCCATATACAATCAATTACATATTGTTTTCATGGTAACGTTGTCCTAACGTTGGGAAAACGTCCACCCTCGACTTCTCACCATTTTGTATTTATAACAACTGCTACACGCAGCCAAGTTTAATTAGTCACTAAACATGGCAAAGGTTTAAGTTTTATGGGATAAAGGCTAGAAAATATTATTTCAATGTTTGCGACGAACGTTGTAACAACGTTGTCCTGATGTTAACTTTTAGATGACGTGATTACAACAAAAAGCCTACGTGTGCGAACGTTGTGTGTTAGCTGGGTAACGCCTAAGGACCATAGACCCTCCCCGAACCCTCCCCCTTCCTCCTCTCTAGCACTCTTTCGCTTGGAATCAACTGACTCGCCCCTATCCACGGACATTTCCAGCGAATTGCATGCCTTCGACTTTCGGAACTTAACACGGGTATTAATTAACTAGTACCCAGACATGCATAGACGACGTCTGTCTGGTATGGTTTAGATCAGATGTGATGTATGTGGGCAATCGGAGAGGGGTGCGTGATTCCAGGGAATCCCGGCGACATAATATGGTTTCTGTGTGACAGCAACGAGTTTAATGGCGCAAATCAGCGAACTTGACAACCGCAGCGAGGTAGCGAATAGGCAAATGCGACACCATCTCGTGGGGTATAATCTGCTGGATACGAAAGACGAACTATGTAAAGTCACAGTGGTTCCCCCCCGGGGCGGGGGGGGGGGCTTAATGCATTGCTGGGTTTAGGGGGTTCGGCGGTAAAGTCCCTCCCCCCCCCCCTTTTTACCAACAAACTCCGCTCGATCGGGGCGTTTTACCGCCGAAATTCGCTCGGAAGGGGTATTTTTCGCGGCAACCAGCTTTATAAACGCAGTCCCCCCACCAGATAGTGCCACCAGTGTCCCCAGGGGGGGTGGAGGGGGGGGGGGTAGACGGGGACGGGGGTGAAGTCCGTGTAGACATAGCCCACCGCCACGGAGCACATCACGTACTCAACCCAGCGGCCAATGGTTGTGATCTTAATCAGATTCCATCTGATTCCTGTGTCGCATTAGCATGCATTTCGTCCCTCTAAAATCCCAGCCCGGATCCCAGCCCGGTGTAAGCGACTTCAAAGGAAAACTTGATGTTTAGAACGATAATCCACTTTTCGATATTAGACAAGGCGAAGGAGCCGCTAATCAAGCTAGGATAAGGATGGGACTCAGTGGGCTTAACGCCCAGTGAAAGAAATACCATCTAACTCCGACCTCCAAATCAAAAACTCCATATCATTTCTTTTGTGATTTTCTTCCAGATATTCTACCCAAAGTGATACAATGATGGCAACAACTTAGTGACTTCAAGCTGTTTTACTTACTATTTAATAACCTTCCGCTCAGCAAATGTCACGACTTTGTTCATTGTTTAGTTAAAGGTTTCAGCAACTTCACTGTTATTGGAAGCACATTTTTATTTAAGACTGTGAACCCTTTTATTAATAATATACAGAGAATTTTCAGATGTAATTTGCACTGTTTCTTTCATACGCCTTGTTTGTGTTTAACAGCATTTGCATGTCCATAGGATGTGACCATTGACATCTGTATTCGTTTTTGGAAACATCAGCAAAATAACTGATACAGTGATCAAGTGGACTCGTTAGTGACTGCACTACGGGAACATTTCTTTGCAGCCCAAGAGCCAGCGTGTTGGTCAGCCAATCAGCGGGTCGTGGGTTCGCGCCTCTGTCAGGACAGCCGAATTTTCGAAAGAAGACGTTCCGCTTGCAATAATTCGTGGCTTTGACCACTAGCCAGTGTCACGTCCTTCTGTATCCCTATGGTTTATGCCTGGGCGTTGACCTAATGTCGGGTTTACCCTGTACGATCATAGGGTTGTACAGTCACTACGGGATCTTATCGAGACCCAAAGAGACAGGCATACTTATGCTCTTATGCTCTTATTCTCTTATGTACGTGCTGCCTACCTTCCGGTTGCTTGCCTTCACTCGCTTCACACACAAGATCGGCCGATCACGCCGCTGCAGCAAAGCACCAGCGTGATGCGCACTCGTTCTAAGAGCACGTTTTTTTTGTTGGTCCCCAAAAGATCTAAATTATCATCTAAACCAGAAATAGACCCCGCGAGAAATGCATAGCCCCTATTCCTTCATCAGTCGCAACAACGGTCGAAGCATCGATTGGTCAACAGTTCACACAGTCAAGCCGCCTACCAACCGACTCAACAATTATCACTAGCGCCACCTGGCGAACATTACATTGGAGCATTATTCATAACGTCATGCATACAAAGCCACACATCCATTCATAACGGTCATAATGCAAACAATATCAACGTGATCATTCTCAATTCGTGAAATTAATCGAAACTTTACATGCGCTAAACTTACACCGGCCCTCTAGTTGCACAGTTGGTCGAAAAGTTGATTTGTTGCAACCAAATTTATAACATATTGCATCGTGTGAACCCGACATAAGTCAGCCATTGGTCGCACTAGGGGTCTACTGCGTCCGATATTCTATATCATAACGTCACCATGTGAGGCTATCTACATATTCGGGTGTGGCGTCCACGAGCGCTTAACTTCTTCGTTTATTATTAGTCCCCACGCGGTCATCTGCACTAAGCCCCACCTCTCATAGTCTATATATATATGTATTATTATATATTTATATTATATCTTATATATTTATATAGACTGGCTTAGTGCAGGTGACCGCGTGGGGACTAATAATAAACGAAGAAGTTAAGCGCTCGTGGTGCCGTCCATCGCAAAAACCGAACGGGCGTTATGACAATCTCTCGTGGTCTTGGGTTGGCATCCGTCCGTCTGCGAAAGACGATGGATTTGCAGCTTTGTTTGGTTTAAGTTATACGATTCGTAATGCGGCATTTACGCTTATGACTGAGTAAGCCTATCTGTGATCGACAGCGCTTTCCGCAGTCATCGCAACGGTGACCTGTCGACAGATCTTGGTTTGTGCTCGCTGGTGGACGCCTAGATTGGCGTTTCAAGTCCAGTTTCACAAACCATAGCGAGTCGTGGTGGGCCATTCCGTCACGCACGACACGTGCCCATCCCCTCTTTTGGGATGCCAAGTCCTCCCAAGAATCTGGATCGATGCCGAAAGCCTTCATGTCCCACTTACAAACATCCTTAAACCTAAGCTTTGGCCGTCCAGTTGGCCTTTTGCCGTCGACAAGTTAACCGTATAGCACATCCTTGGGAATGCGTTCATCTTTCATACGATGAACGTTCCCAAGCCAACGTAGACGACTTTGCGACTGGTCGTGGTCTAGCGTCTCGAAAGCAAACACCTGATGCACGGGTTTGGGTTGGGTATGTCATCCTTTGTGTCATTCGTTGCATACATATTATATGCTCAAACCGCCCATTTATGTATATATATATAATATGATGGTCTCAAAAAACTGCATGCAAGCGGGAAAAGTAAGCCAATTAAATATGGGTGGATCTATAGTTTATACCACGGTTGAATTATTTACAATACGGCCACAAAAAGGATATAAATCCGGATAATGCATTGTGACTCCGTTCTGTGTATTCCAGGCAGTTCCTACGGTGCGGAGAATGCATTGTAAGACCTACTTTGGTTTGTTCGTCAAATCTTAATCTCACATCGTGCTCAAAAACTACCAGTGTCCAATCACTGAAGAAAATTCAAATTCGTTTAAGAAACCTATAAAACAATTATTAAATCATCTAGGAACATTTCGTTGTGATTCTACAACTATAATATACCATAAATGTACGCCGGCGGACGTCCGTTGAAGCCTTACATACTAGCTTTGCGTAACATCCCCTAATGTAAAATTGTAACAACTATTTTTAGTGCTCTCCCACGATTGACCCGAGAAAAGAAAGACTATAAGGCGTTATAAAGCTTCATAATTCACGCCATCGGTCGCGGTGCGGATCACAGTAGGGCAAAGACGGTACTAGGGGTGCACGATGGGTAAAACGCACTTCGTAAGAAAGGTCATTGGCAAAATTTCGACTTTAAGTCTTTATCATCCCCTTGCTTGAGGGGGGGGGGGTAAACCCCCTACATGCCTCACTGGTGCATTAAAACTATTAAAGACACCTTAGATGAAAGCATCCTTCAAGGTCACTGAGTTACTGATGTAGCAGTTTTATATGTTTTTTTACAAATAATTGACAACTGGTCCAGATAACAAATTTGGATAATTGTTAAATAATGGGCTGAAGAACCAGCCCTCAGAGGGGTACATCGATAAGCAATCACTGCTCATCGATGTACCCCTCGCATGAAAATAACTAAACAGCGGATAATGATTCATCAACGAAATAACCGGCAACGGGTCTGCGATATCTGGGCTCAGGTGCGGTGGATAAACCCCCACCAACAAGCCAAAACAGGAAAATCCCCCCCTGACCCCAATTAATTTAAGGTGTCAGCTTGAGTAAATGCCCGTCAGTTTGGCGTTCATTCTGCACCAGGACCAGAAATGTCATCGGTGTATCAAATGAGATCATGATAAAAACCGCAACGGTTACCTAAGGGCATTTGCTTACCTACGTACCTGGTACAAAGGTTACCAGGGAATAAAATGGGCCAGTCAACTAGGCGTGGCACGATGGTTATGCCGACCATCATATAGGGAATACTAGATTTAATTAAGAACCAGATCTCTTTTTGACGGTAAATCAGCAACGGCTGAGCTGGGGCCAGCTGAGCGAACTGGAACGAACCGGACGTGACATATTAATTAATTAATTAATTAATTAAATAATACATCTGTCATTAGTTTTTTGATTTACATGGCTTAAGCCATCGCGCGAGATCTATAAGGAATAGAGACACAGTGACCCTCCGCAGGACACCGGGCCAGGGCTTGGTCATTTTATGCGTCATTAGAAGTACTGCATTATTAAACTTGTCGGTCATTGAGTAAAAACAAGCCGAACTACAATAGAGTACAGAAACTATGCTTAGATTAGGAAATTGATATCATCTGTGATTTGTAGTCTTGCAGCTATGGCGTTTGTCATTAAAGACTGGTATCCGGAAAAAAAATGCATCCAATCAGAGAACAGCAAATCATGACGCGTAACGAAATAGACCAATCAGATGCCATCATTTCAGTTTTCTTTTATATTGAATTGCACTGATTAAGTAGCAGTGGAGCATCAGTAACACGGCCGGTGCGTGGTTCGAACCCCACGTCATGTCTACCTGCAGGATAAAGACACCCTTGGCGGAGAGCAGGGAGTTACTCCCGGAGACATGCTTTCTGTCTACCTTGCCCCCCTCTCTACAAGATACCCCATTTGTCGCAGCACTTCACTCATCGAGAGTTACAAATGTAAGTTACAAAAGTCAATACGGTAGCAATGTTAGTATTTTTTATTTACAAGCTGGCATAACATAGGCATTGCAATATAGTGTGATCGACAGACGCGGTCAAGTTAAACATACTTTTCACATTAAATTTCCCCCGCTTTTTCCGCGCACTTCCGAACTACTTAGGCCTACTTTCTGATTAACGACGTCATAATCACCGGGTAAGATATATCCGCTGAGAGGAAAAAGCTCTCACAGGCGGCACCAAATAATTCTGGTCAAGAATACATTCGATGAAATGAAGATCAGATTTTATTAATCAAACGTTTATATTTCTGGTTTCGACAATCGGGTCGCTTCCTAGGGGCCGGCCCGATAGCTCAGTGGGTTAGAGCGCTCGCCTTGAGTGCTCTGGCCTCCAAAGAGCCCAACGGCACGTGGATCGGTGGTTCGAGCCACGCTGTGGCCATGTCTGTGTGGTCGCAGGATAAAGATCCCATGTCTGTCTTCGTAAAGAGTAGGGGTTACACCCGGAGACATGGATCCACTCTCCCTTCCTTCTCCCATTGACGCGATATGACCAAAAGTGGTTAAAGCATCCTAAATATACAACCAACCAATCGGGTCGCTTCTTAATATGGCCGGTCGCTTGCTCGTGCGTAGGTATGTTGCTCTCCCCCAATCTCAGAAACTCTGAGTGAGCGGTGGCTCCACCGCGTGAGTGACGTACGAGTTATTCACAACTTACGGCGCCAGACGCGTACCACGATCATCAAAAGACACTTAATGATGCGCAATGAATACACATGATAAGATAACTCTACATAAATATATGTGTTAAAAACCCATCACGCGGTCTGCACCGCATCATCAGCCAACCATGCTTTTAATTTGCCGGCGCAGCTGAACATAACTGAAAAACATAAACTGGCAACTGGATTCCGCAACTGTGACTGTAATGATGATGATGACTACCGAACGGACATCATACAGAGACCATATATATATATATTCAGTCGCCCTCTCCCCCCCTGCCTTACCCCCCTCCCCCCCCCCCCCACCCCAGCTCCCCGCCCTCTCCCCTCCCCCGGACACACACACACCCATCGCCAGCTGTTGTTAGTGACAACACGGCTGTGTCGTGCGCACATCTAGGACGTTGCCAACCCGCCACAGCTGTCCGCGGCCGGCTCTGCAGGCATCCCCAGGCCGGCCGGTGGGTCGGTGGGTCGGTCGGCCGGCAGGGGGCGACTCGCTGCGGTGTCGACCCGCCCTCTGGTGAGTGAGAGACCCCACCGCCCGACCCAACCACCGTCACCAAGCCAGCCATCAGTTCATCAGCCCAGCCAGCCAGCCAGCCAGCCAGCTACTCAGTCTAACTCATCTCAGCTTAGCTCAGCTCAGCTCGCGTCGCCCGTAATTCAGACTAATCAATATACGGCGCTGCAGAAGCTGCCGCTGCTTAGTAACCAGCCTCAACCTGGCCTCACCTGACAGGTAAACACCAGCGGAAGAGAGCGAGCGCACTGCTACTTCACATCGCTCCGGTCTTGGATATATACATTCAATCGTCTCACTCGATATATACATATATAAATATACATATTCCGCAGATTTTACGGGGCCAGGTGAGTAGTACTTATTCGGTAGGATATTTTTTCTCCCTCTGTACCTAAATATGGCAACAGCTGGGGCGGCGAACCGTAGCAGCCTCTCGAGCCAAGCCAACGCCTTTTCCGGAGAGATATGGCCGATACGCGGCGGAGACACACCCAACATTTTGTTTTCCATTGCCATCCATCAGATATGGGTGATGCACCCTAGGTTGCTTCCGTACTGTAAGAAACGTTTACATCGCTGAATTATAAACTATATCCGTTTCATGGAAGATCATATAACTAACTCAGAAGCCTAAATATTAAAATGTAACGTTATATATATGTAGGCTACGGTTTTCGGGTTCCTACTATAACACCAGGTGAAACTCAATAAAATCTATCGCAGGACCGATCGATACAGGCTTATGTTGGTATTATAGTAGAATCCTACCATGCACCGAAACTGCATGTGATGGCGCGCTTTACGTCCTAAATTTCTGTTAGTTTGTATTTACATGGATTTGCTCCTATTCTTTATTAGTAATTCATGGTATACTTCTGATATTTAAATGTCCATATTATAGTAGAATCCTACCATGCACCGAAACTGCATGTGATGGCGCGCTTTACGTCCTTAATTTCTGTTAGTTTGTATTTACATTGATTTGCTCCTGTTCTTTATTAGTATTTCATGGTATACTTCTGATATTAAAAAAAAGTATTTATGCTAAACGCATCGTCACTTGAATAAATCACAGTGGCGGATCCAATGGGGGTGTTTATGAGGTTTAACGCCCTCTCCTCAGAGGGGCTGTTAAGGCCATCTCTGAGGTGTGCACCCCGCCCCCCCCCCCGCCGGTCGTGATATGGTGGACGCCCGCCCCCCCCCTGCCCAAATGTTTCATCCCCCCCCCGGTCGCAAGTTTTCTGAGATCAGAGAGCCCGCCCCCCCCCCTTTTTCAAATTCTGAGCTGCGGCCCTGAATCACTGCAACTAAAATTATGGTAGCGGTATCAATGGGAAACGATGAAGCCGAAATACTGCTTAGAAACGCGTGTTACGAGATGCGATTCCACAGCAACATGGCGAACGGGTACCTGTGGGAGGTCCACCACACTGCGTCTACAGTCGTCTGTTAAGGAGACTAATTTACCAATCACCTGTAATATTCACTTTTTAGATATGACATTGACATTCATTGAGATGTTGTTCATCTCAACTCCCGTTCTCAACATGGTGTTAAAATAAAGGGTTCTTTTAACAGCGGCGGGTCCAGGGGGAGGGGTGCACGTGCCCCGTTCACGGCGTGAATAGGGCAATTTCGTCGATATGCGGCGGCATTTAGACGCCAAAATGACACGTGCACTTCACTTTTTAGATTGTGACCCCCTTTGGCAAAAATTCTGGATCCCCCATTTTTTTAAATTCTTGACTTGTGCGAATGACCGCGGAGATCCAAACAAAATGTTTCCTCTCAAACCAACAGAACGAACAAGGCATGACAACTTTAGTCGTTCAAGAGTTCTTCTCATACCAACAACGCATGACAACTTTAGTCGTTCAAGAGTTCTTCTCATACCAACAACGCATGACAACTTTAGTCGTTCAAGAGTTCTTCTCATACCAACAACGCATGACAACTTTAGTCGTTCAAGAGTTCTTTTCATACCAACAACGCATGACAACTTTAGTCGTTCAAGAGTTCTTCTCATACCAACAACGCATGACAACTTTAGTCGTTCAAGAGTTCTTCTCATACCAACAACGCATGACAACTTTAGTCGTTCAAGAGTTCTTCTCATACCAACAACGCATGACAACTTTAGTCGTTCAAGAGTTCTTCTCATACCAACAACGCATGACAACTTTAATCGTTCAAGAGTTCTTCTCATACCAACAACGCATGACAACTTTAGTCGTTCAAGAGTTCTTCTCATACCAACAACGCATGACAACTTTAGTCGTTCAAGAGTTCTTCTCATACCAACAACGCATGACAACTTTAGTCGTTCAAGAGTTCTTCTCATACCAACAAGGCATGACAACTTTGGTCGTTCAAGAGTTCTTCTCATACGAACCAACTTTAGACAGGAGAGGCCAGAGGGGAAGATCATGATGCTACCTATCAGCCCCCCCCCCCTCTCCCATTATCCAATTAACTCTGATGTTATACATTTCTTTCCATTCCTCTACCTCCGTTCAGAGTATTTATTTGTCGTTACTAATGATTTGAAATACCATCATTAAACTATGACTTTTTCAGACCATTTAATTTATGGACGCTATTTGGGCGGATCCTCTCTGGCTCCGTTGGTAAGGTCTGCAGATCCACGGGTCGTGGGTTCGAGCCCTATCACCTGCATTGTTGCCAGCGCATGGTTCATCCAACCCTTCATGGTCCCGGGAGGTTTTTTGATCCAATTTTACCTTCATGCGCGAAACAAATAGTCTGAAACACCCAAGATTTCATTTCCATTTGTGTTGCCATGTCTGCGTGATCGCAGGATAAAGATCACATGTCCTTCTTCGCAAAGAGTAAGGGGGGTTAATTACCCCCGGGCACATGGCTGCACTCTGCCTTCCTTCTCCCATTGACGCGATATGAAAAGTGGTTAAAACGACCATTAACTTGTTTCTTCCGTGTGAATGTAGCGCATCTATATATAGCGAGTGTTCGCTAACAGAAGACATTTATGTTCACTGAAGCCATCAGCGCATAAATATACTTCTTGTAAAGGAGCTATCATTGCGACCTCATAAAACAAGCAACGTTTAAGGTAGCACACCTCCGATCGCGAGATTGCTTGGGACGGACTTTTTGTGACATATGAATACTATCCACCGTTAACAACAACCTCGTGACGTCACATCTGGGGTAGGCCATGGCGGGATATAGGAGTGGGGTTTGGTGGCGTGGGGGGGGGGGGGGGGGGGGGGCGGGGGAGGGTTGCAGGGGCGAAACCCATGGAGCCTTTTCCTCTTGGTCAAAGCCACTTTTTGGCACATACCGCACTGGTAACCCACCTGTAGCGAAATAAATACCCCCCCCCCCCTCCCTCCTCTGCTGGGTTTGTTGATCACGGCCGTAGGTTTTCGGAGAGTCCCTGTCCCCCCCCCCCCCCCTCTCTCCCCCAAGCTAAAGCGGGTTCACCCCTAGCTTGGTAGGTAGCGCGTTCGGCTATTGTTTGAGTATAGTTTACTAATCCAGCTCAGGCGGCCGGTGCGTGGTTCGAATCCCCTTGTGGAAATGTCTGTGCATTATATAAAATCCCCCGTCGTTCTTCGCAAGGGGTAGGGGGTTACTCCCGGAGACATGGCATGGCTCCTCTCTACCATGATCCTCCCTTATTGTCGCGATATGACCTACAAGTGTTAAAGCGTCCTAGTTTAACCAATCAGTCATGTCCATCCCATCATCATCAATGTGACGTCATCATCGTGACGTCATCAATAGCGGCACCGACAGATCCAGGGGGCTCCTACCCCTCCCCGCGTTTAATGCAAATTGTATTCCTTATGTGTAACCCCCCCCCCCCAACACCCCCACCCCACCCCACCCACACACCTAAGTTGCTATTAACTACCGATTTGTTGGTGCACCCCACATATACGGCCGTAGGTTTTCCAGACAGGTCACTGCTGCTCTTTTTCTCACTTTATTCACACTCCTTCAGCGGTATTTGCGATCTCCCGGCAGAGGGCGTTCAGCTTAAGCCATAGTCCCTCTGCCCCACGTCAAATTTGAACCATAAGAATTATCCTTCATACGGAAAAACTGAAATGAATCTAATCGAAGATATATTCGCAGTTTGGCATCAACTCAGAGTCGCGGTATTCGCTGGGTGCGAGCAAGGCAGTAAGGCAGTACCCAAAACTGATTATATCAGCGTATTGACCCACATCTACCCACAGCCCGATGGGGTGGGTGTGCGTTGATGGTGGGGGGGGGGGGGGTCAAGGGTTGAATACTCCATTTCTATGGGAAACAAGCAATATCTCATTTTGGTGATACTTTTTGGAGGCTCAATAGTTTTAGTGAGAAGGACGGCGCATCTAGCCTTGGCTTTACCCACAAACAGCGGCAGTATAGTAATAAATTATGGTCCAGCCTCACCTCCCAACCCTTACCCCCCAACCCCACTCCCAACCCTAACACCACCTTCTTTTGCGGATAGGAGCTATACGCCGCCGTACGTAACGTGCCCTCCCGCTTCCCCTCCCCCACCCCCCGCCCCCGGTCACCCTCGTCCCTTCTACCTCTGTGGACTCTTCCGCCAGGTTCACTGAACCGGATCCCATTAACTCGTAAACCAAAGATTCGTTGAATATGTGTCAACAAGACCTAGCCTTTTTTAGGCCATGTATATATAATATATACGTATGTATATATAAATTATTCCGTTCAGAAAGACACTCACGGTGATGTGCGTTACTATCGCCGGTGTTTTTGCTGCAACGCAGTAAATTCAGCAGTCGGCGCCATTTTGTAGGCCCACTCACTGAACCACATTGTTTCTGTCCTGGCAACGTACCATGCCTGTGCTGTGGTGACAACATCACTGTGTCGCATCACCCCCTCCTCCCCCCCCCCACCCCACCCCACCTCGGCTTCACCCCCGTCCCCCTTTCCACCAGGTTGACCCCTTCCCTCCACACACACACACACTTACCCACCCTCTGATGAAAGTATTGCCAAAGCAGTGTCTCCACAGAGAGAGGTAAATACTTCCGACACCTTTCCCATATGTTACGAGTTAAACAGCGAAGGGCGAAAAGAGTGGAATGTGGAAAATACATGTGGAATAACGTAGATAATATACCGGTATACGGAATCTACGTAAATGAGGTAACAAGTATGTATTGGAAGTATAAGAAACTAGTGTGGACAAGAAGTGTGAACAAGAATAGGTAAAACGTGTGAACGAGAAGTATGAATGAGGAGTATAAGCCCGAAGTGTGAACCAGAATTGTCGATGCGGAGGGTTAGCACGGAACGTCGCAATGTTAAACACAATTTGACGTTAATCAACTTTTCTTATTTTGCTTCAGACCCAAGACTGACCTAATGAGAGGTCTTTGGATTACGTTGGCACTATGGTGTGCCTTCTCCAGCTGCCTGTCACAGGTGGTGGAAGGTAAGCGTCGGTCAATGACTAAGGTAAAGATTGATTAATTAGTGATGACGCCCAGATGCCTGTTGGTAAGATGTGATTTATTAGTGACGAGAGGCAGATTCCTGCAGGCAAGGTATTGTCAATTAGTGACGAGGCGCAGATTCCTGCAGGTAAGTTGTAATCAATATATGGTTCAGCCCAGATGATTCAATGTGCAGTTTTAATCAATCAAAGATGAGGCTTACATTTTCGAAGTTAAGGTTTGATAAAAAGTAATTTGAGGTCCGGATATCTTAAGTATAATATGTAAGAGAAGTATTAAATCAATGTATTGGTGTGTTCACAGAGGCCTCCATGCCTGAAGCTCCAGTAATCCCGGAAAGCATGGAACCGCAACCCGAAAGTGACATGGGAGCCACACAAAAATTCCCTATGATGCCAGAAACAGGCCGTATGGGACCGCCGCCACCGGAAGGTCATATGGGACCACCGGAAGGCCATATGGGACCACCGGAAGGCCATATGGGACCACCGGAAGGCAGCATGAGACCGCCACCAGAAGGCCATATGGGACCACCACCAGAAGGCCACATGGGACCACCCCCAGACGGCCCTGTGGCACCGCCAATGGAAGGCCTTTTCAGATCGGAGACGGCGGAGGAGGATGGTGTCGAGGGTATCCATGGCGACAGCGAGAGTGAGGAGGAGATGCTGATTCGCTGTAAGCGTCCCATGTGCCGCATGTTCTGTGCCTATGGATTCAGGACTGGGGAAGATGGCTGCCCTATCTGTCAGTGTGAGCCCAATCCATGCGAGGTAGGTGGGTCGGGCTCGGGAATCTTCTCGTCGCACTGTTGCAATAATGTCTGACTAAAGACGGCGGCACAACTCATCAATTAACGACGCAACGGTTCGCTAGAGGGCGCAGTGGCGGATCCAGGATTTTGCCAAATGGAGGAGGGGGGCGGGGCACAATTCTGAAAAATGGCATTGCATTTAGAGTCATGTTAGCGTCCAAATGCCGCCGAAAAATGGACGAAACTAGCCTTCTTACAGCACGTGCCCCTGTGTCCCGTCACTGGGACGACACCAACTACTTTTGGACCGGTTCATTTTTTGTATATTTGACTTGTAAAGTGATCTGTGTCATGCACAGACAGAGAACGGGACCAGTCTAGAAACAAACTGCTCATCTTAAAGCTGGCCATACGACACAGATTGCCCTCAGAAACAATTTAATGTGTTGAATTTCATAACTTGATATCATATGCTATCTCATAACTTACACTTCTCATGTCGATAACACAATCTCATAATCATACACAACAAGATGTTTTAAACACTTTTCTATATATTTCTTTTCTACCCACAGACTGTGCAATGCCCTTCCGGCTTGTTCTGCCGACCCAAGCGTTGCCATGGTGGACCATGCGCCAAACCGGAGCCGGAGTGCGTCGGTAAGGCAGTGGGAGGGCGGATGAGGGAGTGATGGAGGGACGGGCGGACTGAGACAACCGGGATGTGGGTCTGGTGGGTTACAGGAAATGATGGTCCACGCTGGCAACATCATCATTAGGCTTCGATCCAACTTCGGCGTTGCTAATTACATGCAATATCGTTAGATATGTTTTGTTATAATGCTTTGGACGTCTATTAACAACTATCACAATGCATCTTCTTGTACTGTATCTTTCTTGTATTCTATTCTTCTTGGGTTAGATGATCAGATGTAAGAAAATGACATTTTATCACCATGCATTATGGTGATGTTTTTGTCTCCCGTTCTCTCTGATATAAATCATCTTGCATCCACAGAATTGCCTCTGGATTGTCCTATGATGAAGTGCGTGCGCAATTGTGACCATGGTTACTTCAAGGACCAACATGGCTGCCGCACGTGCGAATGCCTTCCAGGTGAGTCTTCCGATGCTATGACCAAACGTTTGCTTTAAGATATTACATGATTTAATCGTCGTTTCCCTAACCAACACGTTGATGGGGCTTCGCGCCATACACTGATGGCAGGAACGGTAGAACAGTAATCCCGAAGTAATTACGAAGAAGTGAATTTCATGTCCTCTAAAACTGAAGCGCGTTACCAAATCTGACATATCCTGCATAATTTGTGACTGCACTCACATTGTAAGGCATTTGAACAGGCCCTTTAATATACAAATAAAAATCAGATTTACATGTGGGTACCATGCCATCTTTCGAGTCACAATTTTAATGATGTAATACTATTATTGCTCAGCCGAGGAGCCGATTGGGTTGAATCTGCCGGCAGAGGTCGCTGACCCCCTGCTGCCCTGCCCTATGCCAATGTGTGCCGAACCCTGTCCCTTCGGGTTCAAGAATGATGAGAGGGGTTGCATGACCTGCCAGTGTCACGCCAGCGAACAGGAAATGATCAGCACAGTTGCCTGTCAGGTATAGCAAGCCACGTGGTCGGAGTAAAAGCAGCGGTCATCATGTAAGATAATATAAAATAAAGCTTTATTTAACATCGGTATCAAAAGTCGATTAAAAAACATTAGTAGGCCTACGAGAGCTTTTGATCGACAATGACTGATGAAAATGGTGGTGGATTATGTAATATATCACGATATTGATATATAAGGGTTGATATTTAAATTCATAGTAATTAAAGTAACAGTGATAATATTATTGTGACAATATCAAAGGTTTCACACACAATAAATTATAAGAATCATAATCAACTTCATTATTATAATAGTTATAACATATATTTATAATTAAAATATAAACATCATGTTATATTATGAAATTTATGAAAATGTATTATTATAAATATTATATTAATTGGGATTACTCTTTGACCACCTGACGACAGCACCAGAAGTGTGCCGATGGACTGGTGTGCTATATGAAGAATCCCGTTAACTGTGATGGAATGTGCGCGCCGCTGCCAACGTGTACAGGTAACCAGCAGCAATACCAGTAGGAATATAATTAGTGTGGCGAAAACGCGAACAACTCAAGGTAACCGACGCCAGTGTGCAAACAGTAACAAGAAGCCTCATAAGGAATAGATCAGACAGCTATTCTAAGATGCGGAAGTAGATATGTTTAATTTTTTCGCTAATCGCCTCGCCCCCATCTTACCAGCTAAGCCCTCCTTCCTTTTCCCTGGCCTTGACTTCCCACTGTCACTAAAAAAAACAGCGGTGTATAGTATTAATACTGAACGTATTATGGTGGATAATATCCCATGTCATGATGGATTTGTATTATAGTGCATCTGGCAGTCTATCATTAACAGACTATAGATACACTAATTTTACACTAATATCAAGTATGTTTGGAGTAGTTTTGTCCCCACATAGCCAACTTATTAATCACTTGACTTTAATTGTTAAAACATATATATATTAATGCAAGTGGTCAAACACAGTTCCAGTTTTTCAGGCTGTGAAAAAACTATATAAAGCATTACTATAGGCTCGAAAAAAGTGCGGTAGAAAGGAAGACTATAAATACAATTTGTAGTGGATCTTGGTGGTGTGTCGCAAACCAGTGTTGGGAAGCCTCCCTAGCTCAGTTGGTAAGCGGTCTGGGCCGAGCTGGAGACCAACCGGTCGTTGGTTCGAATCCTGGCCTCTGTATCCGGGGCGTGTTGTATCCGACGCCATATCATTGGCCCGGGTTTCTTGGTCATTTACTAGCCATTTATTATTTAGTCATTCATTTGCACAACCGTAGCCTAGAACACCCAACTAGCATTTCACATAAGAAGCACTACGCTATCGTTGCTATACATGTATTTTTAATTTGTTTAACTGTTTCGCATGTTCGTATGTCCTGCCTTCGAATTCAGCGCCCGAGCACCTAATCTGGGTCATGTTTCATCCTTCATCATCCCGGAAGGTTCCTTCATTGGCCCTGTTTAGCCCGTGTGTTCACATAATCGACATAATAATAAACGACGTAATTAAAACACCGATTTATTCCTTCGTTCCTTGAATTCTGACCCGCCTCGTCTCTCCCGCAGTGCCCTCGCTCTGCCACAGCATGAAGGAGAGCCTCAATCACATCATACAGGAGGAGGATGCTATGCAGTTGCCACCGGAAATGACAACACCGGTATGTGAAGAGGATGGCACCTTCTCGCCCACACAGTGCAGTGACGTCACCAAGGAGTGTTGGTGTGTGGATGATCGCGGCCGACCGGTAGTGGGCAGCCCCAGCAGGTCCATCCTCGACACGTCGCCATGCCGTGAGCTGTCTATTGATATCTTTCATTTGTTAAGTCTTATTACGTGTCACTCGATCTCTGTCTTCGATAGACTCCCCTTGGCGCTGCGTGTTATACATATTTGCTGTCGGCTACTTCCGCCCCGGCCGACAGCAGCGCGGTCTTTGCAAATGAACGAAGCGCCATCTAGCGAATGCTAGCTTGATCATGTGTGTGTTTTTTTTAATATATACATAGCTCAAAAACAATTTAACGACAGATATGGTTCATGATATATTATTAACAATATCTTTCATCGATGATATAATAAAGTGGTTCTTTTTGTCGATTACAGAAGCTAATCAGACATCCGTGCTTCGCCTGACATTCGTCGTGACTCACGACATGGAAGACGAGGACATTACTATTACGCTGCAGAGTGGTCAGCTTCACGCGTATGTATCAAGCGGCACCACGGGACATTGATGCCCCATAGCAGCTAAAATATCAGTTAAGATATCAATCGGGCGGTCCTGGGTTCGATTCCCGGTAGCGATGTCAAGATGTTCGCATTTTTCATCTGATCGATCTTTATTCCGCGGAAATATGTCAGAAAAGTGGCCTTAACAGGGGCGGATCTAGCGGAGGGGGGAACTTGAACATACACTGTAAAAGTCGGGTTCTCCGAGCACCCTCCCCGCCGGTCGCAAGTTTTCAGAGAGCATCCCCCCCCCCCTCCTTCGCAAATTCTTAGATCCGCCCCTGCTTAAACACCAATTGTTGTCTAAATAAATGTCTTGAACAGCAAGTGACATTCGCGTACACTTCTGTAAGTGCACAAGCTATACGTACACTACGTAGGCCTACACTTCATGGGAATGTCCAGGGATGGGGGGGCACAGGGTTCACGTGCCCCCCTTTCAAACCCTAAGGTATATCTGCGCCCCCCCCCCCCCACCCGCCCGCCTTCAAGTTCTGTGCTCACTGGCTTCTTCCTTTACACAATTTCAATGATTCCTGCACCCTCTCCTGCACTTCCTATACGTCTCATTGCTTGTTTTCCTCGTCACAGCGTCATCAAGGAACACATCAGTCGCTGGGTCGGCATGAAGACTGAGAACGTCATGGTTGTTGCGGTAAGTACCGACACCCAGGTGGTGTATGTGTGTATCTGGGGTCATCCGGGAACACTCCTGGGCCAGCGAGTTCCAATTCCCCGGGGCAGAATTGTTCGCCCAGCTTCATGCTAATGTCCTATTCGAGGGCGAAACATTCGGCACTGGCGTTTTGAACTTGCGGGTCCTTGCAGCAGTCAGTCACGGCACAGACATCGACGTTGATATTGTAAATTGATGCCGCACTTTCGTCTTACCTGTAGGCCTAAAGGCATCATTAAGTCCTAAGGCATCAGCCTTAAAGAGAGTGTCTACTTTGCTCAAGTGCTACCGGCGTTTACTTTCTGATTAAATGATGATACAGTCTTAGAGAAAGTAACTTAGAGCTGGGCGCGTAAGTTCGAAACGGCCGCGACAGATTATTTTGCCCGGCTCCATGCTAATGTCTCATGCTAGGGCGAAATATTCAGCCCAGGTCGTTTCGTACTTTCGAGCTCTGATGTGCACACGTAATATGTACATCTGTCCGACATAGCTAAGAACAAACTAACATAACAGTTACATTTAATGTTTCAATCCTACACAATCTGCAGATATCAAAACCGCGATACGCTCATTTTGTAGCTCTTAGATAGTGATGTACGAACAACATTGAGGTTCACGAGAGTCTGGGGCTGGGGGGGGTGGGTGGGCAGACGCGTAAGCTTGAGTGTGGGGGCTGGTGCGTAACAAGGCACGTAGTTAGCAGTACTTTACAGCCTTGGCCCCTTTGCTCTTTATGGGACTTGTCACACCCTCCGGACATAGATCTATACCAATTAAAACAATATTTATGCGAGGGTATGGAACAAATCTGGGCATATCTTTATTCCCTTGATGCTCGTGTTGCGCTTGGACAAAAATCGGTATCTACCTGTGCATTATGTTACAGGTGTGAAAGTCCTGATCCTGGTCCGTTTTGGGCAGTCGTACGCTTTCGGTTTTCACATAGTATTACATCAAGTGAAGTCTTGTTCATATGTGACATCGAGGGTACTTCCCACCTTGGACGCCTTTTGATCCAGGTTATCATTTTATAATCGATCTCCCTTGGTTTCTAGGTCCTTCCCGACCAGGGACACTTGCTGATCCAGGTAGTTCTGATGCAAGATGGGGTGACTGACCTGCCGTCTGCCGCCAATCACCTTGGCAATGAGATGCGGCGCGGTCACTGCCGCATTCAGTACAACGACCGCTCCATGACCCCTGACCCCGAGTCGATCCAGGTCCATCACCAGTACCTGTCCGGTCACGGTGAGTCGGTCACCAGGTCTTTTTCAAATTTTTTATCTCCCTCATTATTCTTGCAAAGAATAGCTTAGATCACAGTACACCGGTGTATTAATATCTTTGAGATTAAATCTTGATCAATGCCGCTTTAAACAGATGCCCTGTTGTCAATCAATCAATATATTAACTAATCTACATATAATTTAGAGCTAACTTGAGAGCGTCGGGGAGGCAGGTAAGAAACTTCAAATTATTTACAAATATCATGCAAGTATTCATTGTAGTTATATATTAAATAGGCCGATCACATATGAAAATGTTGCCCCAAAATAGAAGATATGTTGCAAATGCTGAGGCTATGGAATAGGTTGGTACTAATGGAGAAAAACATGGTAGCGAAGAACATGTTTAATTAGGTTTAAAAAGCTAGGCTTGAAAGCGACATTTGAGAATAAAACTATTTGTGATACCTAGCTATACCTTTTCTGCACCAGTGGCACAGATTCAGAAAAAGTAGTGGATCATAGTCCGGAGTTGTTTTATCCGCCATGGACTAATTCATACAATTCATGAGATTCTCATCGACAAGCCTTTCCCAATTTTTGTCACAAGCATGGCCCTTAGTTCCAAGGAATCGTCGACTAATATATGTAACTTATGTAACGGCTGAATCTCTGTACATTCCCATATCCGTAAGGTCCTATTTAAGTGTTTATTTTAAAAAAAAACTAGTTTTCGTTCTTCGATTTCCAGTCATTTTTTTTTCGTTTTCTCTTCAGATGTCCGTGACTACGAGGAAGGGATACGCGGATTCTGCAGGCGCCACAAGACTGCTATGGTCGTGGGCAGCGTCGGCGTCACCCTCTTTGTCGTCCTGATGCTGGCACTGGCCCTCTACGTACGTACTTCATTTGAGGGTCCAGGGGCAGAATTCGTAACAATACTTATAATACGTACAATACGCATCCTTTTTTTCTGACTACGTAAATAATGTAAAAAACTGAAACTCCCCACTCGAAAAATGCGTTATCTGAATTAAGAAAGACAAAATTCAATTTACTAACGCCACGAACTTTAGAAGCTGTGACAAGCGAATATTCTGACATGTATATTATTGATACAGTCTTATAAATATGGATCTTCGGGCGTATGGAAAGCGGTTTGGTGTTTTGCTTCTATGTATCGATATAATCTGGACCGCTGCCTATCTGGCTTTGCAGTAAATCTAAGAAAGCCATGATCCAAAATATTATCTCAATTATGACATTCCTTATTTCTGTGGATCGTTCGTTGCTGACGCGGTCCGTTGCTATGGTTCCGTTGCTAGGTGTGCATGAAGAAGAGGCTGACGCAGTCGCAGTTCGCTCACAAGAAACTGAAGAACATGAACATGTTCAAGGAGGTGAGTTCACGTCGGTCTGTCGTCTGCAAGATTCCCGCAGACATAGCGTACCGGGGTTCGGACTCACCGACATGCAAACGAGGGCCCGAGAGACGTGGGGGTGGTGGGGGGGGGGAGGGGGGTAAAGTACCCTTCTTTCAAAATCACAGGTGATGATCGCTTTGCTTTGATTTTGGCCCTTTTGACTGCATCAAAGCGGCATTAAAAACAAATGTACCCAGCATCGACTATAATAACGCAAGGCCGCCACCTTACAAAACATTTTACTGGTTGATAATGCTTGATTTGTGTGCCTCCTCATTTGTAAATGCTTTGGTAAGCTGGCAACGAGCAGCGGCATTTTTATTTTAAAAGTGTAAATATAGTAAATTAGTAATTTATATGACTTTGTATGTATACAGTCGTGTTATGTGTCTTGTATTGTAATCGACTAACTGATATTAGATCTACAGGCTATAGCCGAGGTGTGTAATAAACTAGTCTAAATCATAAAAAAAAACAAAAAACAAAAGAAGGGGCTGATTGCTCGTTAATGAGGCTAAAATGTTATCCGCTTAACCATACGCACTTTACATCTCTCAATTACAGAACCTTCGGATAAGCACAGATTGGGATCACCCCGACCTTATCGTCGCTGAAAAAGAACCGAAAAACGTGGAACTCTTGTCGAAGGAGGCGATCGCTTAAGTTCGACGACGAAGGTGAAGAGAAGCCAAGGTCATGACGCTTGCGAACGTGGAACTCTTTTGAAAGAGGCAATCGCTTAAATTCAAGGACGAAGGTGAAGAGAAGCGAAGATCATGACGCATTCGATCAAGGTTTTGAAGTCAATGGCAGAGGTCATGACCTTTATATGTCAATACCCCAGTGATATTCGCAGTTACTTATAGCTCTACAGAGAGCGGTTTAGGTGTTGTAGAAGTGTGTTTTTCGGTCGTTGCATATTTTGTCCATTTATTGGAATGCATTTTAATTCTAAACACTGCAGCGAAAGCTCATGCACCGCCTCATGCAAAAGATACGGTTTCTCGCATTGGATGTAAAACAAAGTGTTGTTGTTTTGGGGTTACAGCTTAGATATATGAATCCCTTTTGTACGTATTGATAGAGAAGTGTGGCAAGAGAAGACGTGTATACAGTAATGTTATTATTGACGTAAACACATTTGCTGTGGTAGGTTAGAAGCGGGGAGGATAAAACAATGCTTATTTCAGTTTCAGTGTAAATATTCGGATTTTCTTTCTACATAAGGTTTGTTCGTATTTAAGAAATACTCTTCTGCTACAAGTGTTCATTGTCGATCTGGAAATCTATTTCGTACTTGACAAAAATCTAAATTTCTGATCCTATGAATGGCGGGAAACATATTTTGAAACTACTGGAAAATGAAAGTTTGATCAGTTATTTCCTAATAAAATGATTGCACAACATTAGTGTTCTATTTCTTTTGTCAGTAGATTAAGCACACCGTGGGTTGTCAAATCCAAAGTGTCAAACGAAAAGTTTACTATCCACATGCTACCACTCATCGGAAAAAACTTCGATATTCTCTGAACCAGGACATCCAGGACGCGATTGCTATCTCAAAATGAGGAAAACATATTCCACCACAGAACAAGGACACCTTAGATGAACATTCTACCCAAAAACGAGAAACATTTTCGATCGACATTCGGCCACAAAACTAGTAAAGTTTCGTTCAACATTGCCACAGAAGGAAAAAATGTACCATGGATATTCTGCGACAAAACGAGAAATATTGATAACGACAATCTACCACAGGAGAAAGCTCACCATCAACATAGGAGAAAGCTCACGATAAACACAGGAGGAAGCTCACCATCAACACAGGAGAAAGCTCGCGATCGACCCAGGAGAAATCTCACGATCGACACAGGAGAAAGCTCACGATCAACACAGGAGAAAGCTCGCGATCGACCCAGGAGAAATCTCACGATCGACACAGGAGAAAGCTCACGATCAACACAGGAGAAAGCTCACCATCAACACAGGAGAAAGCTCGCGATCGACCCAGGAGAAATCTCACGATCGACACAGGAGAAAGCTCACGATCAACACAGGAGAAAGCTCACCATCAACACAGGAGAAAGCTCACGATCAACACAGGAGAAAGCTCACGATCAACACAGGAGAAAGCTCACCATCAACACAGGAGAAAGCTCGCGATCGACCCAGGAGAAAGCTCACGATCGACACAGGAGAAAGCTCACGATCAACACAGGAGAAAGCTCACGATCGACACAGGAGAAAGCTCACCATCAACACAGGAGAAAGCTCGCGATCGACCCAGGAGAAAGCTCACGATCGACACAGGAGAAAGCTCACGATCAACACAGGAGAAAGCTCACGATCAACACAGGAGAAAGCTCACCATCAACACAGGAGAAAGCTCGCGATCGACCCAGGAGAAAGCTCACGATCGACACAGGAGAAAGCTCACGATCAACACAGGAGAAAGCTCACGATCGACACAGGAGAAAGCTCGCGATCGACACAGGAGAAAGATCACGATCGACACAAGAGCAAGCTCACCATCAACACAGGAGACCGCTCACGATCGACACAGGACAAAGCTCACCATCAACACAGGAGAAAGCTCACCATCAACACAAGAGAAAGCTCACGATCGACACAGGAGAAAGCTCACCATCAACACAAGAGAAAGCTCACGATCGGCACAGGAGAAAGCTCACGATCGACACAGGAGAAAGCTCACGATCGACACAGGAGGAAGCTCACGATCGACACAGGAGAAAGCTCACCATCAACACAGGAGAAAGCTCACGATCAACACAGGAGAAAGCTCACGATCGACACAGGAGAAAGCTCACGAATCAACACAGGAGAAAGCTCACCATCAACACAGGAGAAAGCTCACGATCAACACAGGACAAAGCTCACGATCAACACAGGAGAAAGCTCACGATCAACACAAGAGAAAGCTCACGATCGACACAGGAGAAAGCTCACGATCAACACAGGAGAAAGCTCACGATCAACACAGGAGAAAGCTCACGATCAACACAGGAGAAAGCTCACGATCAACACAGGAGAAAGCTCACGATCGACACAGGAGAAAGCTCACGATCGACACAGGAGAAAGCTCACCATCAACACAGGAGAAAGCTCACGATCAACACAGGAGAAAGCTCACGATCGACACAGGAGAAAGCTCACGAATCAACACAGGAGAAAGCTCACCATCAACACAGGAGAAAGCTCACCATCAACACAGGAGAAAGCCCGCGATCGACACAGGAGAAAGCTCACGATCAACACAGGAGAAACCTCACGATCAAAACAGGAGAAAGCTCACGATCAACACAGGAGAAAGCTCACGATCAACACAGGAGAAAGCTCACCATCAACACAGGAGAAAGCTCACGATCGACACAGGAGAAAGCTCACGATCGACACAGGAGAAAGCTCACGATCGACACAGGAGAAAGCTCACGATCAACACAGGAGAAAGCTCACGATCAACACAGGAGAATGCTTACCATCAACACAGGAGAAAGCTCACGATCGACACAGGAGAAAGCTCACGATCGACACAAGAGAAAGCTCACGATCAACACAGGAGAAAGCTCACGATCAACACAGGAGAAAGCTCACGATCAACACAGGAGAAAGCTCACGATCGACACAGGAGAAAGCTCACGATCGACACAGGAGAAAGCTCACGATCGACACAGGAGAAAGCTCACGATCAACACAGGAGAAAGCTCACGATCAACACAGGACAAAGCTCACGATCAACACAGGAGAAAGCTCACGATCAACACCGGAGAAAGCTCACGATCGACACAGGAGAATGCTTACCATCAACACAGGAGAAAGCTCACGATCGACACAGGAGAAAGCGCACGATCAACACAGGAGAAAGCTCACCATCAACACAGGAGAAAGCTCACGATCAACACAGGAGAAAGCTAACGATCAACACAGGAGAAAGCTCACGATCAACACCGGAGAAAGCTCACGATCGACACAGGAGAATGCTTACCATCAACACAGGAGAAAGCTCACGATCGACACAGGAGAAAGCGCACGATCAACACAGGAGAAAGCTCACCATCAACACAGGAGAAAGCTCACGATCAACACAGGAGAAAGCTCACGATCAACACAGGAGAAAGCTCACCATCAACACAGGAGAAAGCTCGCGATCGACCCAGGAGAAAGCTCACGATCGACACAGGAGAAAGCTCACGATCAACACAGGAGAAAGCTCACGATCGACACAGGAGAAAGCTCACCATCAACACAGGAGAAAGCTCGCGATCGACCCAGGAGAAAGCTCACGATCGACACAGGAGAAAGCTCACGATCAACACAGGAGAAAGCTCACGATCAACACAGGAGAAAGCTCACCATCAACACAGGAGAAAGTTCGCGATCGACCCAGGAGAAAGCTCACGATCGACACAGGAGAAAGCTCACGATCAACACAGGAGAATGCTTACCATCAACACAGGAGAAAGCTCACGATCGACACAGGAGAAAGCGCACGATCAACACAGGAGAAAGCTCACGATCAACACAGGAGAAAGCTCACGATCAACACAGGAGAAAGCTCACGATCAACACAGGAGAAAGCTCACGATCAACACACAGAGAATGCTTACCATCAACACATGAGAAAGCTCACGATCGACACAGGAGAAAGCTCACGATCGACACAGGAGAAAGCTCACCATCAACACAGGAGAAAGCTCACGATCGACACAGGAGAAAGCTCACGATCGACACAGGAGAAAGCTCACCATCGACACAGGAGAAAGCTCACCATCAACACAGGAGAAAGCTCCCGATCAACACAGGAGAAAGCTCCCGATCAACACAGGAGAAAGCTCCCGATCAACACAGGAGAAAGCTCACGATCAACACAGGAGAAAGCTCACGATCAACACAGGAGAAAGCTCACGATCAACACACAGAGAATGCTTACCATCGACACAGGAGAAAGCTCACGATCGACACAGGAGAAAGCTCTCGATCGACACAGGAGAAAGCTCACCATCAACACAGGAAAAAGCTCACGATCGACACAGGAGAAAGCTCACCATCAACACAGGATAAAGCTCACCATCAACACAGGAGAAAGCTCACGATCGACACAGGAGAAAGCTCACGATCGACACAGGAGAAAGCTCACCATCAACACAGGAGAAAGCTCCCGATCAACACAGGAGAAAGCTCACCATCAACACAGGATAAAGCTCACCATCAACACAGGAGAAAGCTCACGATCGACACAGGAGAAAGCTCCCGATCAACACAGGATAAAGCTCACCATCAACACAGGATAAAGCTCACCATCAACACAGGAGAAAGCTCACGATCGACACAGGAGAAAGCTCACGATCGACACAGGAGAAAGCTCACCATCAAGACAGGAGAAAGCTCCCGATCAACACAGGAGAAAGCTCACGATCGACACAGGAGAAAGCTCACGATCGACACAGGAGAAAGCTCACGATCAACACAGGAGAAAGCTCCCGATCAACACAGGAGAAAGCTCACGATCAACACAGGAGAAAGCTCACCATCAACACAGGAGAAAGCTCACGATCAACACAGGAGAAAGCTCCCGATCAACACAGGAGAAAGCTCACGATCGACACAGGAGAAAGCTCACGATCGACACAGGAGAAAGCTCACCATCAAGACAGGAGAAAGCTCACCATCAAGACAGGAGAAAGCTCCCGATCAACACAGGAGAAAGCTCACGATCAACACAGGAGAAAGCTCACGATCAACACAGGAGAAAGCTCACGATCGACACAGGAGAAAGCTCACCATCAAGACAGGAGAAAGCTCACCATCAAGACAGGAGAAAGCTCCCGATCAACACAGGAGAAAGCTCACGATCAACACAGGAGAAAGCTCACGATCAACACAGGAGAAAGCTCACCATCAAGACAGGAGAAAGCTCACCATCAAGACAGGAGAAAGCTCCTGATCAACACAGGAGAAAGCTCACCATCAAGACACAGAGAATGCTTACCATCAACACAGGAGAAAGCTCACCATCAACACAGGAGAAAGCTCACCATCAAGACAGGAGAAAGCTCACCATCAAGACAGGAGAAAGCTCCCGATCAACACAGGAGAATGCTCACGATCAACACAGGAGAAAGCTCACGATCGACACAGGAGAAAGCTCCCGATCAACACAGGAGAAAGCTCACCATCAAGACAGGAGAAAGCTCACCATCAAGACAGGAGAAAGCTCCCGATCAACACAGGAGAAAGCTCACCATCAAGACAGGAGAAAGCTCACCATCAAGACAGGAGAAAGCTCCCGATCAACACAGGAGAATGCTCACGATCAACACAGGAGAAAGCTCCCGATCAACACAGGAGAAAGCTCACCATCAAGACAGGAGAAAGCTCACCATCAAGACAGGAGAAAGCTCACGATCAACACAGGAGAAAGCTCACGATCGACACAGGAGAAAGCTCCCGATCAACACAGGAGAAAGCTCACCATCAAGACAGGAGAAAGCTCACCATCAAGACAGGAGAAAGCTCACGATCAACACAGGAGAAAGCTCACGATCAACACAGGAGAAAGCTCACCATCAAGACAGGAGAAAGCTCACCATCAAGACAGGAGAAAGCTCCCGATCAACACAGGAGAAAGCTCACCATCAAGACAGGAGAAAGCTCACCATCAAGACAGGAGAAAGCTCCCGATCAACACAGGAGAATGCTCACGATCAACACAGGAGAAAGCTCACGATCGACACAGGAGAAAGCTCCCGATCAACACAGGAGAAAGCTCACCATCAAGACAGGAGAAAGCTCACGATCGACACAGGAGAAAGCTCACGATCAACACAGGAGAAAGCTCACGATCAACACAGGAGTAAGCTCACCATCAAGACAGGAGAAAGCTCACCATCAAGACAGGAGAAAGCTCCCGATCAACACAGGAGAAAGCTCACCATCAACACAGGAGAAAGCTCACGATCAACACAGGAGAAAGCTCACGATCAACACAGGAGAAAGCTCACCATCAACACAGGAGGAAGCTCCCGATCAACACAGGAGAAAGCTCCCGATCAACACAGGAGAAAGCTCACCATCAAGACAGGAGAAAGCTCCCGATCAACACAGGAGAAAGCTCACGATCAACACAGGAGAAAGCTCACGATCAACACAGGAGAAAGCTCACCATCAACACAGGAGAAAGCTCACGATCAACACAGGAGAAAGCTCACGATCAACACAGGAGAAAGCTCACCATCAACACAGGAGAAAGCTCACGATCAACACAGGAGAAAGCTCACGATCAACACAGGAGAAAGCTCACCATCAACACAGGAGAAAGCTCACGATCAACACAGGAGAAAGCTCACGATCAACACAGGAGAAAGCTCACCATCAAGACAGGAGAAAGCTCACCATCAAGACAGGAGAAAGCTCCCGATCAACACAGGAGAAAGCTCACCATCAACACAGGAGAAAGCTCACGATCAACACAGGAGAAAGCTCACGATCAACACAGGAGAAAGCTCACCATCAACACAGGAGGAAGCTCCCGATCAACACATGAGAAAGCTCCCGATCAACACAGGAGAAAGCTCACCGTCAAGACAGGAGAAAGCTCCCGATCAACACAGGAGAAAGCTCACCATCAACACAGGAGAAAGCTCCCGATCAACACAGGAGAAAGCTCCCGATCAACACAGGAGAAAGCTCACGAGCAACACAGGAGAAAGCTCACGATCGACACAGGAGAAAGCTCACGAGCAACACAGGAGAAAGCTCACCATCAAGACAGGAGAAAGCTCCCGATCAACACAGGAGAAAGCTCACCATCAACACAGGAGAAAGCTCCCGATCAACACAGGAGAAAGCTCCCGATCAACACAGGAGAAAGCTCACGAGCAACACAGGAGAAAGCTCCCGATCAACACAGGAGAAAGCTCACGATCGACACAGGAGAAAGCTCACGAGCAACACAGGAGAAAGCTCCCGATCAACACAGGAGAAAGCTCCCGATCAACACAGGAGAAAGCTCACCGTCAAGACAGGAGAAAGCTCCCGATCAACACAGGAGAAAGCTCACGATCGACACAGGAGAAAGCTCACGAGCAACACAGGAGAAAGCTCACCATCGACACAGGAGAAAGCTCCCGATCAACACAGGAGAAAGCTCACCATCAAGACAGGAGAAAGCTCCCGATCAACACAGGAGAAAGCTCACCATCAACACAGGAGAAAGCTCCCGATCAACACAGGAGAAAGCTCCCGATCAACACAGGAGAAAGCTCACGAGCAACACAGGAGAAAGCTCCCGATCAACACAGGAGAAAGCTCACGATCGACACAGGAGAAAGCTCACGAGCAACACAGGAGAAAACTCACGAGCAACACAGGAGAAAGCTCCCGATCAACACAGGAGAAAGCTCCCGATCAACACAGGAGAAAGCTCACCGTCAAGACAGGAGAAAGCTCCCGATCAACACAGGAGAAAGCTCCCGATCAACACAGGAGAAAGCTCCCGATCAACACAGGAGAAAGCTCACGAGCAACACAGGAGAAAGCTCCCGATCAACACAGGAGAAAGCTCACGATCGACACAGGAGAAAGCTCACGATCGACACAGGAGGAAGCTCCCGATCAACACAGGAGAAAGCTCACGATCGACACAGGAGAAAGCTCACCATCAACACAGGAGAAAGCTCCCGATCAACACAGGAGAAAGCTCACGATCAACACAGGAGAAAGCTCACGACCAACACAGGAGAAAGCTCACGATCAACACAGGAGAAAGCTCACGATCGACACAGGAGAAAGCTCCCGATCAACACAGGAGAAAGCTCCCGATCAACACAGGAGAAAGCTCACGATCAACACAGGAGAAAGCTCACGAATCAACACAGGAGAAAGCTCACCATCAACACAGGAGAAAGCTCACCATCAACACAGGAGAAAGCTCCCGAGCAACACAGGAGAAAGCTCCCGATCAACACAGGAGAAAGCTCACCATCAACACAGGAGAAAGCTCCCGATCAACACAGGAGAAAGCTCACGATCAACACAGGAGAAAGCTCACGAATCAACACAGGAGAAAGCTCACCATCAACACAGGAGAAAGCTCACCATCAACACAGGAGAAAGCTCCCGAGCAACACAGGAGAAAGCTCCCGATCAACACAGGAGAAAGCTCACCATCAAGACAGGAGAAAGCTCACGATCAACACAGGAGAAAGCTCACCATCAAGACAGGAGAAAGCTCCCGATCAACACAGGAGAAAGCTCCCGAGCAACACAGGAGAAAGCTCACGATCGACACAGGAGAAAGCTCACCGTCAAGACAGGAGAAAGCTCACCATCAAGACAGGAGACAACTCGATGATATTTAGCCACAAAACGAGGAAATTGTGATCCGCACTACCGCAGAACACTTGCGATCGAATTTCTGTCACAAAACGAGAAAACTTACGCTAGACGATCTGCCACGTAAGAAGAAAAAAGTATAGTCAAACACATTCCATGTTCCATTGGCAATAGAACTGCACGAGATCCATGATAAAGCATGCCATCTCTTTCATCAAAGGCGATCACCTCCATAGGTTATTCTTCAGGAGCGCTCTCCAGGTATTTCAATGTGGATAATAATCTTATTCATGGAATACATGAAGACACGACGAAGATCCTCGTTCCTAATGCTTCATTCAATAATTGTTTTATATCACACTTTAACATATACAATATAAACCAAGTGACCGGCACTACATCACGTCAGTTTATTTGCACAATAAAAGTCGTGTATTAACTTCATTTACATGTTAAACTCCATCAAAGCGTCCTCAAGGCAGCTGTTAACACTTCATCAAGATGATTTATTTTTCCGTCTTTGCTGAGCCATCTGCGTTTTCGCTTTCACCGATTTCACCAGCGAAGCCAAGGAAACATCCTGGTTCGGCCCTGGTTTCGGCACCGAATCACCGACGAACGCGTCAGTGTCCTGCCGCGGCTTTTTGCTGGAACCGGAACTACTTTCCGTACTCGCTATCGTTGTATCCTTCCGCTTGATCGTCTGCTCGGCCGTGTTTTCCCGCCGTCTGAACTTCTCCCCTATGAGAGCCTCTGTGGCGTTAGTCTTCTTGAACTCGGGAGCGGACGGGTCGATGTTGAACATTGGGTTGTCGAAAATATCTTTAAACCGCGAATCGCTGACGTCCATCTGTATACGAAATATTATCATATTTATGCGTGTGGGTTTTTTTATTAATAAATAACTTGCCGATATGCAATCGTGTCTATTACAGTGTTACACAATATGTCATACATTACAATAACGCTAATAATACATTGCATTTATATTGCATCATGTGATATATATACTGCATACATAGCTTATAAAGAGACCATCGGAGAGAAAATACACTATATGTAAACACATCATAAACTGTATTCGACATCTTGATGGTACAATCGTATGCTGAATATTCCTGAAACTATCGTTTGATAACTCTTTGAAACACTGCGCCAAGTCTTTGGTGATTAGTAAACGCCATTATCTCAATACGACATAAAACGCAGCTACAGTGTTATATTGTCTGTAAATGAATGAAAGTGCAAAGCCGATCACTGAAGGCAATGGTTAGTGACATTAGTTATCGTCGGCGCTAACATGATAGGTACAAAAACAAGACTAGAGAGTAGACCTGGAAAGTGTCCTGTACAACTGAACCCTCCTCCGCTCTGCGTTTCTTGAGCTTCTTGCGTCTTTTCTTGCCTCCCGCCTTCTCTGCCTCCTGAATGGCGCGCAGGCTGAAGTGCTGCTTATCGTCGCTTGGGTCCATCAGCAACAGCGATAGCTCCCTCTGGCGGCAGACAAGCCAATCAACGTGTGAGAATGCGTCGCAGAAATATTCATATACTACATCGACGGTCTGTCGCTATGGTGTGTGAAGTGTATCGTGAAGAATAACATAAAGTTCATGGTGGATTGATGTTGTTACGCCGATCATGCTATTGTCCAATCCTTTGTGAAATAAAGTGTCCTGAATCATTTGATGTATTCGTACATATCTGATAGATACAGGATAGGCGTGACGTCACACGGCGTCTAGGATAATGCGAAACGTATCTTAAAAACGACTACGAAAACGAGCTGTGTTTATATTATATTTGTAATGATATGTCCAACCTTTTCTTTCTTCTCTTCCTCTTCCTCTTCTGCTGTCAGTTTCTTCTTCTTGCCTTGCTGTTTGGCCTTCTTGCTTCTCTTGTCCTTGGCTTCTTTTCCTATAACATATCAGAATTGCAAGTGTGTGCGGATGTTTAAACGTATTGCCTTTCCAGAGAACAATTTATGTAAACCATATCGCCATTTATAGTAAACTACATATTTCAGGTGACAAATCATATGTTGTATCTTGTGGCCGGAAGAATCCCTCATATATGGACATGGAAGGTCACTATATAAGGGATTCTTCTGCCAACGAATAATGTCCGAATGTACTAATATTGACCAATCTATCGACCTATAGTAGATACCAATTAATAATAGATTACATGTGGTGACGTCAAAGCTGTAGTTTACAATTGAGGAATGGTCGTCCTACACAGACAATGTCTCACAGTGTAACCCACAGGACCGGGAACAGCGTCCTCGGACCATGACACATTGGCTGAATTTAACATACAGGGCAAGCGGCCTCTTGGGACCATGACTTGGAAAAGGGCCACCCGATAGCTCAGTGGGTTAGGAGTTCTGGCATTGAGCGCTCTGGTCACCTGAGAGCCTTACGGGCACGTTGATCGGTGGTTCGAGCCCCGCTGTGGCCATGTCTGGGTGGTCGCAGGATAAATATCCTATGTCCTTCGCACAGAGCAGAGTGTTACCCAAAGGACAGAGCTCCGCTCTTCCATTCCTTCTCCTATTGACGCAATCTGACCACAATTGTTTACAGCGTCCTGAATATACCACGAACCAACCATGAGTTGCAAAAGATGAACTGTCCCAGACGAGATACTCACTTGCTGATGACGCTTTCTTCATCTTCTCTAACTCTTCCGCGAAGTAAGGGTCGTCAAGGTCAATATCAGAGGGAAGGTCATCGTCACTGGGGGCGTCCTTTACGTCAGCTGGGGTGCTCTGAAATAGGAAAGTCAACAGGCGATGCAACGGCAACATTCTGCATACACAGATTGCTGCTATATACTTAAACACAGTTCTGTCAATCAGTCTACAGAGACTGCCGGGTCTGTCGATCTGAAGCTCAGCGCGCTACCGACTGGACTACAGAGACACCCGGGTCTGTCGATCTGAAGCTCAGTGCGCTACCGACTGAGCTACAGAGACACCCGGGTCTGTCGATCTGAAGCTCAGTGCGCTACCGACTGAGCTACAGAGACACCCGGCTCTGTCGATCTGAAGCTCATTGCGCTACCGACTGAGCTACAGAGACTCTAGGTTATGTCGGTCTGAAGCTCAGTGCGCTACCGACTGAGCTACAGTGACTCTAGGTTATGTCGGTCTGAAGCTCAGTGCGCTACCGACTGAGCTACAGAGAATCCCAGGTCTGTCGATCTGAAGCTCAGTGCGCTACCGACTGAGCTACAGAGAATCCCAGGTCTGTCGATCTGAAGCTCAGTGCGCTACCGACTGAGCTATAGAGACTGCCGGGTCTGTCGATCTGAATCTCTGTGCGCTACCGACTGAGCTACAGACTCTAGGTTGTCGGTCTAAAGCTATGTGCGCTACCGACTGAGCTACAGAGGCTCTAGGTTGTCGGTCTGAATCTCTGTGCGCTACCGACTGAGCTACAGACTCTAGGTTGTCGGTCTAAAGCTATGTGCGCTACCGACTGAGCTACAGAGACTCTAGGTTATGTCGGTCTGAAGCTCAGTGCGCTACCGACTGAGCTACAGTGACTCTAGGTTATGTCGGTCTGAAGCTCAGTGCGCTACCGACTGAGCTACAGAGCCTCCCAGGTCTGTCGATCTGAAGCTCAGTGCGCTACCGACTGAGCTACAGAGAATCCCAGGTCTGTCGATCTGAAGCTCAGTGCGCTACCGACTGAGCTATAGAGACTGCCGGGTCTGTCGATCTGAATCTCTGTGCGCTACCGACTGAGCTACAGAGGCTCTAGGTTGTCGGTCTGAAGCTATGTGCGCTACCGACTGAGCTACAGAGGCTCTAGGTTGTCGGTCTGAAGCTATGTGCGCTACCGACTGAGCTACAGACTCCTTTCAACACTATACAAACCCTACAGTTACCGCCCATAAGCTACACACATTAGCGATGAAAGTGTCATCAACAAGAAAAGGAACTTGTGGCAAGTTGTTGCCTTACTGTTGTTAAAATGTTATGTCCAGCACCCAGTGTAAGAGGGTACCAAGTCAAATGTCAACTTGTGAAAAGACACCAATACGCATGCAAAAACAACCGGCAATCTGCAGCTACATGTACAGACAACCCGAAACACAAGCCAGACGCACCTCTTCCGGCTTGGCTTTCTTCTTGTCCTTCTTCTTGTCTTTCTTTTTGTCCAAGTACTTTTCCCACGGTGTCAGATCATCGGTGTTGGGTCCGGTTTTACAGGGAGCCTTGCTCTCCGTCAAACCTATCAAGATGATGGGTAATTTACACATTAAAACGGTAAACAAAACAGTAAATTTAACATAGTAAATGCCATTATTTGGTGTAAATTTAGCTCCATCACGTAGCCTTGTACTTGTTTTCAGCAACAGCGCCACAAGTTTGGGGCAAGTGTGAATTGTAATCCAGGATACACACAATATTAACGATCCATTTGCTAGTAGTGAAATAATAATAATAATATTATATATACAACTCACAATTTGCTAAGGATCACCTCTATGCAGAGATGTCTGAGTGTAGGACAGGTGACTGTGTAATTCTACTATAATACAAAGACGTTTGCCTTTACCATGCATGGTGGCACACGAGTAACAGATTGGACACAGATTGGGGAAGGTTTATCTGTATTATAGTAGAATTACAGTCACCTGTTATACACTCAGATATCTCTGGATAGAGGTGATCCTTAGCAAATTGTGAGTAGTATAGTATAATACGAAGAAGTAAATGAACGTAAATGATCGACGATCAAGTCGCTAATATTAAATATTATATTATAATGCGAAGAAGAAAAACAGAGAACAATAATAAAAAACATAAATAAAAAAAAGACTACTTGAAAGAGATTTACAAGCACAGGTGACTGACCTTGACCCCAGGTAATCTCCATCTCCATGTCGTTATCCCCCTTCTCCGGATCATCCTTGTCTGCGATTCCGGCCAGCAGGGTCCGGTACTTCTGGATCTGAGTGTCCTCGTTGTCTTCCTCCTCCTCGGCGCCGGATCCAGAACAGTGCAGCTCCTGGTCTGTCATCGGAAGAAGAAGCGAAGTTGTAGCAAGAAGGTATATTGCCAATATAGAGCTATGAGCAAATCGGAAAATATAATGGCACTAGATAAAATATAGCACATATAAGTACACAGAAGGCAGTGCAAGCTTAATAAATACGATTTTATTTTAAAATAACGTGCTAATAAAGTAAAAGTAAGGTAAGGTAAAAAGTACGAATTTTCATATAGAGATTTGAAGGAACTTCAAAGCTCTATATGAAAATTCCTAGATTCATTTGAAATGATTTACTGGTGGTTCTATTTATAGATATCCAAAGAATTAGACTTCTGATATTAGTAATGGTTTGTGCTGGCTTTCCGGAAATTCCTTTTATTTCCAATAAAACAAATGTAATCGAAATGGCTTTGCATAATTGCGTGGGATTGACTGATGTAATCTGGTGGGATCATGTCAATATGATAGGACTGGTTGGACAGACGGGCGGACGAGGACGTGGATGGGGGGGGCGGAGGGGGGGGGGGGGTCCCGACAGATCCTGTACCGGAATCGCTGTCCGAGGCCAGGTAATCCTGGACGTCCAGCGTATCCAGTTCATCCTTGGTGAAGTCGCGCCTGGTTACGGCGATCCGGTCACGGTCGTCCTCATCCCACGTCAGGTTCACCTGATCCAGGTCAGGTCAAGGTCACAATGATGGCATCAGTAAATAATTCTCATAGTCACATACACAGAATATGTCATTAATAAATACGTCTCTAGCAAAAATTAATAACAGATTTGCATAGGCATGAAAAAAACACACTAGGAACCCATAAATTGTTCTCATCGTGACATTTGTCTTCAGCGCAACGCCCATTTTGCAGTGAAACATATTTCAAGCGAGACGCCATCACTTCTGGATCAAGTTTAACATGTTTAACCTCTAGTTATATCGCCGCCCTCAGGAGGGAGAGGCGTACCATTACTGAAAACCTTTAACACGACAAGCAGACCTCACGTTATTAACAAGCAATACATACCTTGGACTGTTGCAAGGCGGACGTAGAGAAGAGCGAGGGTTTGTACATCTGCTCGCTTGGCAAATCTGTCGCCACGCTCTTAGGGGTCTGTTCAAACTCCATGTCATCTGGGATAAATCTAAACGCCGGCAAACACTTTAAGCTAGTGAGCATAGATAAGTGATTAATCTTCATACTCCCGCACCATATGTGATAAAATAGTCGCCCGTTGATTGCTTTACAACTTATTTTTCATAATTTACAGATTCTGCGATATTTGCGTTCACGGCTGATTTTTGTGCGTCTAAATGAAGACTAATATATCGAGCGCATGAATGTTTTACTCATGAGTAAAATACCAGTAAACTGTGACTAAAGTTCCGTATTTTGTCGTAAGTTGAAGAACACTTACGCCGATGAGCGAAGACTTGTAGCATTGAACAATGATTTACTTTCATACTCTGCACTATTTGATTTCATAATGTTTAATTGTCGTCATTTTAAACGTCAACGTCATAATTATTAGCACGCATGACCGTTACCTTAGATCAATTTTAGAGGCACTACTTTCGTACTCGAAGCCGTCACACTGCTCGTAGATGTGATTCGCCGTGTTTGGCGTGTCGCATTCCAACACCGCGTAGTAATACTTCATGCGGTTTAGTTGATATGTTCGCAGCTTCTCCATGTGGTACGTACTACCTGCGAGAAAGTAAAAGTACCACGCCCACACATGATGCCAAAAAACAGTAAATTAAACAGGCTAATAACGACAAACTGCGAAAGTGTACTTTACATCTACTAACCATGTTCAAAAATTAAGGAATGGTTAAGAGTATACATCTAACCGACCTTCGCCTGTCTCGTCCCTGTCCTCTTCATCAGAGTCCCGCGTCACCAGTTCCTTGGGCCCCTGAAGATCCTCCTCCGCCATTCTCTGCAAGCCGTAGTCGGACGGGAACACCTGAGGCAGAGAGCAATGGCATGCAAGTATAAAATATGTTTTCACCTTTCAGTTGCGGACAGATTTGGGTACTTTTACTTGAACAGGATTGAGCCGCCGCCGCCGGGATTAGCACACTGACTGTGACAGACAGGATGGAGCCGCCGCCGGGTTTAGTACACTGACTGTGACAGACAGGATGGAGCCGCCGCTGGGTTTAGTACACTTACTGTGACAGACAGGATGGAGCCGCCGCTGGGTTTAGTACACTTACTGTGACAGACAGGATAGAGCTGCCGCTGGGTTTAGTACACTCACTGTGACAGACAGAATGACGCCGCCGCCGGGTTTAGTACACTGACTGTGACAGACAGGATGGAGCCGCCGCTGGGTTTAGTACACTTACTGTGACAGACAGGATGGAGCCGCCAGAAGGCTTGAAGGAGTTGAAGAGGACCAGCAGGTCGTGCGCCTTGATCCTGTCCCAGTCCTGGTTACAGACGGCCAGACGGCGAGTGATGGCTTCCGCCTCGGGCGCATCTTTGTCCATCTCACCCCAGTCATGATCCCTCTTCCCTGTCACATAGAATCTCAATCATATCAACAATGCCTTGCCATAGTAACGAATGAACGATACCAGTCGTCCCTGTATCACGGAATTTTCATGATACACAAAAAACCACTTGCCATATTAACGGATTAGACAAGATCTGTTTTCTCTGCCACACACAATTTTAATTATACACAAAAAGAACTCGCCTTAGTAACGGATTGGACAATACCTATTTTGCTGCCACATAGAATCTCAATGATACAAATTCTTGGCCATAGCAGAGGATTGCACAATAATTGTCTTCTCTTGCGACTCGATTTATAAATGTTACCCACAAACAACCATTCTCTGCCCTCGACAGTGTTGCCATAACACCAGATTAGACCATATGCATGAATCTTGTCTCACAGAATCCCAGTGATGAACAGAAAGAACCTACCATAGGTGGATTATAACAGATTATTCAGACATTGATATGTATAATGTACATCAATACCAATATATGTAGGCATATATATGATCCCATGAAGTGTTTATGCAATACCTACCATGCCACTGGGAACAGGTACATACTAAAGTGGATACACACACTAATTACACCATTGAGTTATTGGTTCACATATTAAGAGTGTATGTCAGAGGAGGTGTGAACTAATATCACCCCCAAGAGCGACAGCAGACATACCTTTTACCATGCTGACTGCAACATCATCATCATCTTCATCTTCGGAGCTGGAGACCAGTCCTTCCCCGCGAGCAAAATCGGGGCCCTCTATGATATCTACAAATTGAATTGCCAGGACATGCATCCATTCAGATTGTGTGATCCACAAACGTTAACTGCTCACAATAGTATTACCAGTAATTAGTCTTTTATGCCCTCAGTTCAAACCAACTTGTATTTATTACGCTGATGTACTGGTCAGTTTACTACAAACATGTCACGAGAACAAGCTAATCAATGTCAATTTCAGTACCTGCAACACTCACCTAAATCACTTGATGCTTCATCATTTTCAGAACTGCTGTCCCGTTCTTCCAATTTCACTTTATCTGTAAATGAAAGTCTGTCATATAGTATCATCTTATTTTGAGTATTAAATTATGGATCCCTTACATCTTAACATAAAATCTAATATAAATATAATATAAAAACATCTGTCCTTTGTAATTATTTTTGTTGCATAATTTCAATACTTACCTTTTCCATCCACTGCATCAACACCACTTGTATCTGAGTCAACCTCATCATCTTTCACTCCACGTTTCTGATCTAAATCCTTCTTTGGTTTCTTTTCCACTTTTAATGCACCATTCTTATCCTTCTTCTTTTTTCTCCTGTCTTCCTCTGTATCTGAATCATCTTCTGAGCTTGAAGAACTCAGTTCATAGTATTTTTTCAAGTTTTCATTTGTGGATGTTTGAACTGGTCGACCTCTCTTGTCAACCATAGATTTCAGTTTGAATTTCTTATCGCTAAACATCCCTTTGAATCTTGAATCAATTTTCACCTTCCGTTCTTGATGTTTCATTCGCCTATATCGAGGATCCTTCACAATATGTGAGAATCTCTTATCTTTAGAAATGTCATCCATTTTGAAGTTGGTGCACCTGAAATACAGAAAGGAAATTATCTTGCTGATCAGATATGGGGTAATAAATAATTGTACTCGAATATAATCAATTACATTTTCCAAGTAGTCATAATTGATTACATTGTAGTTGAAATTGTCATTGAAATCATGATTACTTTTCATGATTAGTCAGCAATATTAACTAAATCCAACAAAAAAACGTTGCCCCTGTCCCAAATTGAATACATAAAAGGCTTTCCAGACTATGTTCCAGACTAAGTTGCCTAGGCTTCATACAGATTGCTAATATTTGAATTGCCTACTTCTGAACTCATGATGATCAGGTGACAGGTCATTTCAAAAATAATTCTTTACATATCATATATCAATATAACTTTATCAAATGGATACTTAAAGTTGTATGTAGAGTTCTTTCCCGCCAAGACTAAGTCCAGGTGAAATTTATATAAAAATTTCAGAAAACATGATTGTTTCATTCTATAAATTAAGAAATCTGATAAACATCGCCATTTCGGCTGTGGTGTGGCAAATGTGTCTATCCCTGGACACCACAGAACTCTTGCGGCACTGCTACTTATACCAAAATGTCGCAAAGCACACAAACAGATGACATTTACCACTAAAATGAGAACTTGTGGTAAATTGATATCACAGGGAAGGCTAAGAGACACTATTTGGCAGTCTGGCAAGGGTGGAGTAAAGACAAAAGAAATCTGGAATGATTCAAGGACTGATTTCTTATTTGTATTTTGACTGCTTTAGTTTTGGCAGGAAAGAGCTCGACATGCAACTTTAATATACTCAATTTTCGTTCACAGCTACAAATCTAATATATCTTTCAGATAATATTGATTATATGTATATACATGCTAAGTATGTTGGCATACTATGCTAAATGGCCTGCTACATGTAGCATAGCCTGAAAATCATACGTTAATGTTGTGAGATAGTCTGGTGTATGCCTGATGGGGCCACAGCTTGTTGCGGCCACCGATCGACAGCCAATAGGAACACAGGAGAGCGTGGAGAGGTTTGGGGAGGGCAGGGGAGGGGGTGGCTGGCCAAGGTGGTGGGCCGTCTTGCCAGAGAGGTGTCTTGTGAGACCTGCATGGACCACTGCTAATGAAGCTACATGTATTGCTTTTAAATATAAGTTATACATAATAAATACACATAATATATAATATAAGAGGCTTTTACATGTGTACAGGAAAAAAAATGGGCAACAACGAACTTTTACACCAAAGAAATGCTATTAATTTGAACAAAAGCTGCTAACATGTCTAAATAGGCAACTCAGTATATAGATATTGTATATATATTAATATGATGTAGACCTAAATGAAAAATTTAACAGTGACAATAGATACATTTACACATTTACTCTAGCTCAGTATAGACTTATGCAACCCAAGAACCAGACACATCTGTGACAATCTCAGACAGTGATTATTACAACAGTCTCAAACAGTTGTTGTTACAACAGTCTCAAACAGTTGTTGTTACAACAGTCTCAAACAGTTGTTGTTAAAACAGTCTCAAACAGTTGTTGTTACAACAATCTCAGACAGTTATAATTACAACAGTCTCAAACAGTTGTTGTTACAACAGTCTCAAACAGTTGTTGTTACAACAGTCTCAAACAGTTGTTGTTACAACTAAGCCAATTGTTATTGTGTGACTGCCTGGTTTCTATCCCTACCTACCCCCTCAGCAACCCTAGCCCTGGTACATGTCTCTCTTACCACACCCGTAAACGGAGCAAGGGTGAGAGCCATGCCGTTTACCAGGCCTAAAATTAGAAATTGCGGACCGGTGGCTCAAGTTGAAGGTCCTAACAGAATAAATATGCAGTGCCTACCGGTCAAGTTGCTCCATTAGATTCCTGAAGCTTTTATGACTTTCGTCGGACAGTCATTTCTTTGGTTGGTAGTGTATTTTCTTGTAATCCAGGCGATTTGTATCCTCTCTTGCTTCGTTTTGAATGCTCCACCGCTCGCCGGAAGTAAACAAATGCCGCCTGGCAGCGAGTACTCACGCTAAGTTTGTTTACTTCCGGCGAATCGCCCGGATTACAAGAAAATACACTTCCGACCAACGAAATGACTGTCTGACAAAAGTCATAAAAACTTTAGGAATCTAATGGAGCAACTTGACCGGTAGGCACTGCATATTTATTCAGTCAGGACCTTCAACTTGAGCCACCGGTTTCTAATTTTAGGCCTGGTAAACGGCATGGCTCTCACCCTTGCTCCGTTATTAGCTGATTTCGAAATGGCGGCCTCATCAAGCCATGGCACCATCAGGTGGCATTCATTGCCATTGGTAAGCGAACTATTGTACATGTAGCCTGAAAATTAGATGTTAATGGTGAACTCTCACCCAGACTGTCGAATGCCACCTGTTTGCTCACCAACATGACCAATGGCAATGTGGTTCATTATGGTAACTGGACTTTTCGCCCGCTGGCTTTTTCGCCCTTGGCTTTTTCGCCCCTACCGGAGAACGCTAACAACCAAGCCGTACCCAAGCCGGCTGTTTCGCCCCCTTCGTAGGGCGACTTCGCTGAGCCCGGCGGGGTGTGCTTGGCCGCGAGGTCGCGTGGGGGCGATGCCGGCCACTGGGTCTTAGGGGTAGCCCCGGCGAGGTGGGCCTGGCTGTGAGGTCGAGTAGTATTTTTCCCTGAGCTGGTCGCCATCTTGCCTTCTTGTCCAAAGCACCTTGAATTCACGTTGCATGCTGGGTGATTTGTTTCGCGCTGTTTTACGAAATCGTGCAGTAATCGGCCGTTATCGATGACTGATGATTATGTCAACTCTAGAAATCAAACTATTCAACGACGTTGAGGGGTGGCACCGGCGCCTCAACGTTCGTGCTCGGCGAGGACGACTTCCCTTCTACATGTTGGTGCCTTTGTTCGACACCGAGGCCCGCACTGTTGCTCTGAACGCGAAGCTGGTTTCTGAGAAAAAGCTTCGCCGGTATCCAAGGGAAGCTGCATGAGCTGTGGGACTCGTACAGCCAGGATCAACGTTTCACAAGCTCCCTTCTGCGGGCATGCTCGAAACTGTGCGACCCCAGCTGACCAACTGCCCAACCATAAGCCTTTTGTTTCTATCGTCATGTTCTGTACAAAAATGCTCAGTCTTAAAAAATAAATTACTCTCCAGTGTATCAACATCTTTTGTCTGGTTTTCCCCCGCCCCACATTCCTCACAAATTCGTTTCATTTCTCTGGTCGCAAGAGTTGACAATTAGGCCTATTGGTATAGGTTTGTCTTCGTCGTGCTATACGAGCCCCCAGCCGTTACGTGAAGCCCCCCCTCCCGCCCCATCTCCTTAATACGAGAGACCCCCGCTGGGCCACCCCTCAGACCCAGCGGCTTCGGCCTCGCCCTACGCGACCTCGCGGCCAAGTAGCCCCAAGTCGCCCAATTCAAGGAATAGGTTTTCCCTAGAAAACGTCACATGGGACTAGCGGCCAAGCACACCCCGCCGGGCTCAGCGGAGTCGCCCTACGAAGGGGGCAAAACAGCCGGCTTGGATACGGCTTGGTTGTTAGCGTTCTCCGGTGGGGGCGAAAAAGCCGAGGGCGAAAAAGCCTGCAGGCGAAAAGTCTAGAAACCAGTTCATTATGACTATGAGGTTGTCTCATAGCGAACGTTCGCCGTGAGCTTACGCGATGCGGAACTCGACCCAGCAGCAGTAGCCCACACACAACTCAGGGTTCTGGGCTAACACTAACAGCCTAAGGCTAGGGCCTAAGTCTAAGCAGTGAGTGGATAGTGTGGCAATTGGGCGATAATACGGTCAGTAATAAAAAAGGAAAGGTATTCCTCAGTACACAACGAATTTAATTGCATTTTAATACACAGCTGGATGAACATCGCATACTTGTTGACCACATATGTCACAAAACTTACTCGACGTCACAATAAAGTAGATTTAACAGTAATATTTTATCACAAACAGCAACAACAAGCATCCAGCATGATCGGCAGCAATTTTGCTAATTTTTTGCTAAACACCGAAAGTAAGAACGCAGCCGACAATACTCCGGCGGGCTAGGCTGCATTCTTCCCTAAGCAGGCTGCAGCCATTTACGTTACGGTAACACCAAGGCTCATCCTGATTGGCAATTTAACTTCTAATGTGCTCCGCCTTGCATGCAGAGTGGGGCAAAATAGGGGTATTGAAATAGGGACCGAGGGCAAGATAACTGGGTAGGGTATGAACATCTCGGCAGGTGTGGTTGGGGGGTGGGGGGGGGGGCGGCGGGGGGCGCCGATGCAATAGAGGGCATTTGGAGAGCGAGAGAAAAGTGCGCGATTTTGTGGTCATTGAGAGAGGATTTTTGGTTAAAAAACGGCATCTAAAAAAGACCCGGACAGAAATTTGTGGTAGTAAAAATTAAGGCATCTAAAATAAACACTGAAAGAATTTTGTGGTTAAAAAGGGCATCTAAAATAGACACTGAGAGAATTTTGGGGTTAAAAAGGGCATCTAAAATAGACACTGAGAGAATTTTGGGGTTAAAAAGGGCATCTAAAATAGACACTGAGAGAATTTTGGGGTTAAAAAGGGCATCTAAAATAGACACTGAGAGAATTTTGGGGTTAAAAAGGCAATCTGAAATACACACTGACGTTCATGACGAAGTATCTGGAGGCAAATTATTTGAAAACTTTCGATATCAGCTGGATTGTATATAGAACTGCAGAAGAAAAAGAGTGGTGGGTACATCGAGAGTGATGTCTGGATGCATGCAGATTTCTGCTTTGGTGATTGAGAGAAAAAAAAGGGTCATTTGCATGGGTGCCCACATATGTATACACCTAACTATATTTAATCCTCCGCTCGGTCGGGACGTTTTACCGCCCAAATCCGCTCGGTCGGGCGTTCTACCGCCAATAGCCGCTCGTAGGGGGTACTTTTACACGGCAACCCGCTCTATAACCCCCCCCCCCCCCCCTCCCCGGTCGCAAGTTTTAAAATATCTGCTCTCTATAGAGGTATCATTTTCATCACGAATATCCGCAGGCATATCAAGGCACCCGCGGACCCCCCCCCCCCCCCACCCCGCCAGATTTGTATAATGACTCCCCGCTCCTCCCCCCTCCCCCAACTCGGGATTATAACATACACCCTTCATTCGCCCAGGAAGCTTACTATATATAGGTGCAGTGTCAGTTCACAAAAGCGGTCTAAAACATCAGTTCATTGTAAATCAGTAATCAGAACATGCCTATGTGCATTTTTGAGCGGGGAACATGCCGGTTTTCGCGTTTAGCATGTGATAATATATCTATTTCATATAGGCTTTTTAAATTTGCACAACAGACAATGCATCAGGAGGTTTCTCTAAATGATTTTCAAAATCATCACCTATACTTGAAGTGTTAAATACGGTGAGGCCAGAAGTGAAAATCATGACAGACTGGTCATTATTTATATATGAATAAACAATGCTAGGGTTATGGTTCTATAAAGATAACTAGCGCCGTTTCCGCATGTAGTCCCCTTAACTGTAAAAGTTGGATACTGCCGTAACTCATATCTAGCACTGTTTTCGCATGTAGTCCGCTTAACTGTAAAATTGGACACTGCGGTAACTGGTGTCTAGCGCTGTTTCCGCATGTAGTCCGCTTAACTGTAAAGGTGGACACTGCGGTAACTCATGTCTAGCGCTGTTTTCGCATGTAGTCCGCTTAACTGAATAAGTGGACACTGCGGTAACTGTAAAATGCGAAGTGGTGTCTAGCGCTGTTTCCGCATGTAGTCCGCTTAACTGTAAAATTGGACACTGCGGTAACTGATGTCTAGCGCTGTTTTCGCATGTAGTCCCCTTAACTGTAAAAATTGGATACTGCCGTAACTCATGTCTAGCACTGTTTTCGCATGTAGTCCGCTTAACTGTAAAATTGGACACTGCGGTAACTGGTGTCTATCGCTATTTCCGCATGTAGTTCCCTAACTGTAAAGGTGGACACTGCGGTAACTGATGTCTAGCGCGGTTTCCGCATGTAGTCCGCGTAACTGTAAAATTGGACACTGTGGTAACTGGTGTCTAGAACTGTTTCTGCATGTAGTCCCCTAACTGTAAAGGTGGACACTGCGGTAACTGATGTCTAGCGCTGTTTCCGCATGTAGTCCGCTTAACTGTAAAATTGGACACTGCGGTAACTGATGTGTAGCGCGGTTTTCGCATGTAGTTCGCTTAACTGTAAAAGTGGACACTGCGGTGACTGATGTCTAGCGCGGTTTCCGCATGTAGTCCGCGTAACTGTAAAATTGGACACTGTACGTGGTAACTGGTGTCTAGAACTGTTTCTGCATGTAGTTCCCTAACTGTAAAGGTGGACACTGCGGTAACTGATGTTTAGCGCTGTTTCCACGTGTAGTTCCCTTAACTGTAAAAATTGAATACTGCGGTAGCATGTCTGAACGCTGTTTCCGCATGTATAGTCCGCTTAACTACAAATTGGACACTGCGGTAACCGAGATCTAGCGCGGTTTCCGCATGTAGCCCGCTTAACTGTAAAGTTGGACACTGCGGTAACTGATGTCTAACATTGGACACTGCGTCCGCTTAACTGTAAAATTGGACACTGTGGTAACTAATGTCTAGCGCTGTTTCCGCATACAGTTCGCTTAACTGTGTAGTTGGATACTGCGGTAAGTGAGATACTGGGGTAAGCGGGATCCCAGATACTGCGGTAACTGGTGTCTAGCGGGTGTGCGATGTTGTTGCTTTGATGACGGTTTGGGTATTGCTAACAATTTGACTACTGACTTGCCACAGATATCTGACATGGTGTTAAATTCAGCGATAAGGCATTGGGACTAATGTTATTAGTGTTGGCACCCAGCCAGATAGTGGCAGTCGACAGTTTAGTGACTGCGGGAAAGGCGATAAGAATCCAACAGCTGCTGGTGCATCATTAGTGCAACGGGTGCATCTGGTGCATAGGTGGGACAGACAGACAGACAGACGGACAGTTTCGTTTTATTAGTATAGATGCTATAGTGTACAGGTACTTAAACGGAGATGTTTATGGGACATTTTCCGTCCGACTGGTAAAGGTGGCTGCCTAGAAAAGTGGCGCTTGTGTGTAGGCCTGCTACGTCTTCAACTTGTGAGCACCTAAACCCCAGATAAATATGATATTTATACATTTCTTAGAGAATTAACACTGAGCCTGAACGAAAAATGCGTCCGGTTCATTTATACGAAACAATCTGAAATGTCTTATTCACAGAGAAAATGCTACGTTAGTAACTTTAACCAATAATTTAATATGGTTTATATGATACCGGCTTTCCATACTACCGCCTGGGACACCTCCAAAGGGAATCCCTCCAATTGAGGTCACATGATTTGACGTCATCAAAACACTAAACATACAGCAAACATGGCGAACGATAAGAGGAAAGGGAAAAGTGTTGCAAAGGAAAAGGGCACAAAGTCCGTGACTGGACGTGCCAAGAAGAAGGTAAACAATATTTTATGCAATTATATAGTCCATAGCTTCAATTTAAAATGGTTTTGCATCGTTAGATGTGTTTATTTACCCGGGAAACAAGTTATTCCCGCCTTGCATTTCCGAATAATATCAGGCTTCGAAACCGCACTGGCCGCAAACAAACCGCATGAGCTGCAAGAGAGACGACAAACTTGTGCACCCACCACAAGCTGAACCGACCATAGACGTAGCCCTATAGATGCCGTATGGGGTAGGGAACGCGGTGGGAAGTGGTGTACGTATGCGCGGGGAAGCTGGTTATAGTAACAATAATTAATTGTGCAATAGGCCTAACTCTTTCAAATTCATAATCATCTAGAGAATCAGAATGTGAGGTTGTGGAATAGGTTAGGCCTAGTGCACCTGCTACAATTATCTAATTATGACCACCTAAGTCCTAACCCCTATCGTCTTCATTTATTCATAACAATTTGGGTTTTATCAGACAGATGCCTTGATTTGGGAAAGCTACTTTGATTTCTGTTTTGTAACATTTTAAGTGTCTACAGTGATTCTGATAGGCCTGCCAGAGGGTAGGTGTGCCAGAACTCTTTGAAATTATGGCCTTATGGGACATCCGAAAAATAATGGGACATTAATTTAAATAAAATATTGCGTAGTCTGCTCACTATATATTTACAATGCCTCACCATGTCCCCTCACAGCTCAGTGAAATGCGTCATTTGAATGTTTTGCCACAAATGATGCAGGATGCATGTATCAGAATCAATCTAAGTGAGGGATAATATAGTTTTTACAGAACATTTTAAATATATTTGGTTTAGTGTTTAATCACTATCACTGATGAATTTACTCACTTAATAAGTATAATAGTGGTACCAGTGGTGTAGTTCACGAATGTAATTAAGCTGACTACAAGGTTTAATAGCTCATTAACTAGGTAACTAAGCTCAGTAGCCAACTTTACTATTGATATAAAATAGGCCACTGGACAAGTACTGATCTAATTATTATATATGAGGTAATAATTTGTATAATGCAAGCTCTTCAGGGTATTAGCCAGAGACCTGCCAGTCAGAGGGGCAGGCAACTTTTCAATTTGGCAGGAACTCAGTTTACCGACCCAAAAGATGCCTTTTTGTCAGGAGGTTTAGAAGAAAATTATACCGTTCACAGTTGTATATGATATCAAGAACTACTTTGTTTATAGAATTGTAAATTGCAAAACTTAAAATGTGACTTGATCAGCTGGTGACAGGTTAAGTTTTGTGTGTACACTGAACACATTTTTTTATCAGCCAAAATTTTGGTGGGGCCAAAAAACCATTCTGGCTAATACCCTGAGGCTCATACCCAAGAATTGTCCAGGCAATAATTAAGCTAATATAAGTTCTATTTTATAAGCTTAGATATTCAACCAGTAGTTATATACAAAGCATAAAATGGTCAAACTAGTAGTATTTAATATATTATTAAATCAATTTCAGGATAATTGTACATATCGAAGCATCTCTGAAGATATACTTAATAATACATATTAAAATTGGATAAATGAAATCATAAAAGCATTATGTTTAAAGATGTAATGACTGATATATTGGAAGACCTAATAGTCATTATATGATCATTTTATATCAATAGATCACCTATTTCTATCCAAAAACAATTTGATTGTGGAATTATATTTTGTATGAAGTAATGATTTGTAGCATATATCTTGTTATTTAATCTTAGCGATACTCTTATTTAAATTACTTTATGTGTCATAATTATCTTATTATATTTATAATAATAAGGTGGTAAAAAACATAACATCGTCAGGTTTGAAAGTAAAGTTGGCAAAGTCAAAATCTTTCTTGGCACCAACTCTCATAACTTATAAAGACTAACTATCCCTGCCTGAGGTTCTGGCATCTACCTTGTATAAACTTGCTTTGATCATTGTAGCACTGCACACTTTCCTGTAGTTTTTTGGCCTTTTTTAATCTGATATTTATTTATTTATTTTATACATATTCATATAATCATGGTCACATAATGTATCCCAAGACATTTCTTATAGATCAGGCTTATTGGTATCAGCTAATATAAACAAATACAATTGACACATTAATCCATCCTTCATTTTCTAGCCTAATTTCAAAGACTCACAGTAAAGAGATGCTGTGTAGTGAATCAGTCACCCTTGCATCATATCTGCTTTGTATTGATCATGTTGATGTCTTTGAATTCCATCCATCATCATTGTGATCATTACTATGAGGAAAAGACAAAATCCTTATAAATTATAGTTTCTGCATGAAACCACCTAATTGACTTTAAAGCTTTTAGATGTTCAATTTGAAAGAAACTACATAACTTTCTTTATTTTGATTGAATTGAATATCTATATTATATTGTAAATAATGTGGCTTTGTTCAAGTGGAAAAGCCACCCCAATGGCCCGGTGGATAGCACGCGTAGCTTTGTCAGTGTGCTGTGCTGAGCCAATCGCCATGCCACAACTCATAGATTATTGCCTCACCATGCACATATTCGTGCAAGACAAAGATACCACACCCTACTTACAGGGACCTGGCTGCTATGCTAGACCCATGATCTCTTCCTCTTTGGCATGATATATGACCTTTAAATTGTTATTCCCAAGCCATGGGACCAAAAGCTCAAGTGCAACAGTTAGGTGCAATATATAATTGCATATTAGGTCCACGCAATTATGGGATGGACTGGTGCGGCAGGAATCCTAGGAACATTTCTTGTTACCAATCCTATCATCTAGGTATTAAGCTTCCCATATCAGGACTAGCTGAGCCATATATATATATATATATCTTCCCTCCGCTGTGACAAACAATACTGAAGGCATTACAGTAATTGGCAAACTGCGCTACTCACGCGGAGTTAATTTGTTTTGGGTTTTTTAGTGAGTAGGGTTGGGGGGGGGGGGGGGTGCGCCCGGGGGCGTGACTGCCCCAGGTCTGGATAGCGTGTCGTAGTTTTAGTTGCGCAATGGTTGCAATCAATGCCGGCGATTGGCGGGCGTGATATATAGCTTGGCCGTTATCTATGTGCGGATGTGGCGATGGGCAGAGATGTCCATCGGCTGGTTTCGGCGCCGAGGGGGGGGGTGGCGGGGGGTCTGCGGTGTGGGCAGGTGGTGAGGTGTTGGATATTCGGCCTGCTTGGGTCAGCGCGTCACTGTGAGCTCGGCAATGGCTATGTTACGGCGTTACGGTGATGGCTACCCTCCGGCGAGAGATCACGACATAAGAGCCACCAGATCGAACGAGAAGGGGGTGATGGTGTGTGTGTGTATGTGGTGGTTGGGGGAGGGGGGGAGGGATGATTGGTTGTGAGGAGCGGGTAGGGGAGGGGGGGGGGGGCGAGAGAATGGTGAGGACGGGCGCTCGCTCGCTCGCTCGCGGGGCCGTTTATTTATGAGAATAACAGGAGTTATACCATACCGTACATACGTACCCTGATAGCCAGTACGCCAGCCCGGTCGTACCATAGACCAGCCCGTCTGACTCGTAATATGGGATCTGAAATCGCGGTAATTACTCCGCCCCTGTGTGGCCGTTGCTGCCGGCGGGTGCGTCCTCGGGCTGGGGTGGCGGGCTAGCCCAGGGAACGGCTGGCTACCCCAGCGCCGGACAAACAAAAAGGCGACCTAGAGTCCAGACAACGGGGTGGGGTGGGGTGGAACCACCCTGCCCACCCCAAGTGGCGCTAGATGATTGACTGCCAAAGGCGATATACCCCAACGACGGCTGCTACAGCAATGGTCTTTTCTAAAAAGGCGATATTTCGAGATTTTTTCGAGATAAAAAGCTGGTATTTGTGAGATTAATTCCGCGCAAAACGGAAGTGATATAAATATATGTATAGCGGTGAATGGGACAGCCTGGAGTCGCTGATTCTCTGACGTTTTGGGATAGCTTTAGGGAGATATAACCCGATGTGCTCTGGCAAAAGCTCATGCAGCGTCGGGACTGATATACGATAATGCCATGTCCCCACAGTGTGGACACGCACGCGGAGCAACATGTGAGAAGTAAAGTGGCTGGGTGCGCGCTAGCCGTTCGCCACATCGCCAATGGCGAAAGGAAAATGTATGTGGCGCAAGATTGGCCCATGCATGTGGCGCAAGATTGGCCCATGCATGTCGCCACAGCGGCGAAAAAAATGGCCTGGTTTTTGATCAACGATAAAAACGCGATCTCGCGAAACGGATTTTCCGCAGTAATGTGGCTGTCATGAGAACAAAGAAAGCCCAAGGCTGAACACATATCCAACATTTCCGAATATGACGTATTTCACTTGTATTTATTTGTTATTTTCTGAATGATTAATTGTGGGTTATGTCTGTTTCCACGCGGAATGAACTTGGCGCTCGCGTTGTCCAAGCAAACGGTGACAACATGATCCGTTGACATCCAGTAATGCCTGAGATAGCGCGCTGCCAGATGCTTATAAGCCCTGAGTGGTGAGGACATTTTTTTATAAAAAAAATACCCATCAGACCTGACATATTCATGAAGTTAAGCCACAGAACTGAATCAAATTTGTATCACTAAGAAATTCTGGTGTACTTCTATCAGCACACAACAGTGTCTATATCGCGAGTTTGCTGGTAAAAGACAATCCAAGAGGACTTGCATAGAAATGTGACAGAGAAGGCCGGGTCAATAGCAAACAGATTGATGCCGCTTCAAAGCGGAACTCGCCCAAACCTAGTAATGAATTAAATGCCCACGTGGGTTTGGAGAGAGATTGGCATTCATAGCTAAAAGCGCCATATGAGTACTCCCCACCATTTAGACTACCCCTTCTTAGCGTCAACAGTCCTCAGCCGAGCTGGAGACAAGAGTGAAATGGACTAGAATTGTATACAGAAAGGGCCCAGGATTCAGGTGGAAAGAAGATTCTGATTGCGATTTTCCTTGCATATCCCCGTGATTTCTGGGTCCGGGGACCTCAACTTTTAACTTCAACTTCTTCAATCATCTGAGACCTTAATTGCTCAATCATCGGACTTGCAAAGAGGCGGAGGTTGATTATGTTCGCAAAATTGACGACCGATGGGACTAGGGGCCCGCTACTCTACTTTACAGTCCTTGGCATGCCCTTATTGGACATCCACTTGAGGTGGGGGAGGGGTGAGCGGAGGTCCCCCCACCACCCAAAAGGGGCTTTGGTATCGTTGGGCAAGTGCCTTTCAAAGTCCTGTATAAGTGGAGGAGGTGGGGGGGGGGGGGGAGAACGCCTTATACAATGTCGGGTTTCCGAAATTTGCTCAGGAGGGATATTTTTTTCCCCCTATTGACCAGTTCTATGTCGCCGCTGACAGATGGCTAAGTGGCACCATGGATGCAAAATTTTCGGAAGGAGTCCCCCCCCCCCCCCCCCCCCCCCATCGCAAGTTTTAAAACATCAGGTCAATGTTTTTTGTCAGAAATGTATGCTATCTCAGGCATTACGCTCCTAGGGACCCCACCATGGCATAATAGCCCCCCCCCCCCCGGGCATTCATCACTTCACTCGTCCACGTGGTATTGTATATCCTTAATGGATCCCATGATGCATTCCGCAAGAAAGTGTGATTTGGCTTATGAACACAATGTTTTTGGAAGGGGAAAATGCAACATATATGTGGCTAATGAGAGCTGTGTGTGGCTAAAGAAAATTAAGGTGTTTAGCCACAGTGGCTAATTGAAATGACTTGTTAGAGCACACCCAGAGTGGCGTGGCAAAAAGGCTTGTCGCTGACATTAAAAAGCGTGAATTAATTGGATGCAGTAGAAATCACCAGTATGTGGAGGGACGTGAACAAGCCAGACAGAGGCGGTGCAGAGCCAAGTATCAGTCATATTTGATTTAATGAAGATGGAAGAGAATCAGTTTCGTAGGTGGCTTGGTTGTCGCACGAATATGGGCGATCCGGGATCAGAAGTGTGGGGATCAGGGGGTCCTGGCTCTCTCTGGTATCAGGGGCTCCTGGCTGTCGCTGGGATCAGAGGGTCCTGGCTGTCGCTGGGATCAGGGGCTATTATAAGCTGTCGGTGGGATCAGGGGCTCCTGGCTGTCGGTGGGATCAGGGGCTCCTGGCTGTCGGTGGGATCAGGGGCTCCTGGTTGTCTCTGGGATCAGGGGCTCCTCGTTATCGCTAGGATCAGGGGCTCCTGGCTGTCGGTGGGATCAGGGGCTCCTGGTTGTCGGTGGGATCAGGGGCTCCTGGCTGTCGGTGGGATCAGGGGCTCCTGGTTGTCGGTGGGATCAGGGGCTCCTGGCTGTCGGTGGGATCAGGGGCTCCTGGCTGTCTCTGGGATCAGAGGATCCTGGCTGTCGCTGGGATCTGGGACTATAAGCTGTCGCTGGGATCAGAGACTATAAGCTGTCGCTGGGATCAGGGGCCATAAGCTGTCGCTGGGATCAGGGGCCATCAGCTGTCGCTGGGATCAGAGGGTCCTGGCTGTCGCTGGGATCAGGGGCTATTATAAGCTGTCGCTGGGATCAGGGGCTCCTGACTGTCTCTGGGATCAGGGGCTCCTGGTTGTCTCTGGGATCAGGGGCTCCTGGTTGTCGCTAGGATCAGGGGCTCCTGGCTGTCTCTGGGATCAGGGGCTCCTGGCTCTCTGGGATCAGGGAATCTAGGGTTTCTCTGGGATCAGGGAATCTAGGGTGTCTCTGGGATCAGGGACTCTAGGGTGTCGCTGGGATCACAGGTCTACTGGTTGTCGCTGGGAACATCCCCCACTGTGGGGCGATCAGGACCTCCCGCCGTCGACTGATCAGCGCAGCATCCCCCAGATGCCTTACCCATTACAGCCCTGGGGGGCATGGTGTCGCTGTGGTATCATTCCCGTTCGGTGGGTGACGCTCCTCTAGGGTGGGTGACGCCGCTGCTACGGTCGCCAGCCCCCCCCCCCTCCTCCCACCTCCGCCCCCCCACATCGCCCCATCCGCCGCCACCGTGCCGAGGGAGGATGAGGCGAACGGGAAATCAATACCGGCAGCCTTGGAGGCCGGCGCGGTGATGGCTGGCCAGGGCCGGCCGGACGGTGATCGCCATGGGATGCGATGGCCAGGAGCGACGTACGCAGGGATATAGGGAGGCAGGCGACCAAACGAGGCGGTCTGGCGGGGGTCTGTCTGCTGCGTGGTTTGTGCATTGGGGGGACGGCGACGCCTGGCAGCCCAGATACCCGTGGCCGTGTGTCCTCCCTTAGAATGGGTTCTCATGGTCGGGGAATGTAGGCAGTGGGAGGCCACGAGGCTATTGTAGCAAGACGCCATATGTGGCGAAACAACCCTACATACGCCCCCTCCCCCCCCCCCCGCCTTACCCCCTGCCCCAACCCAACCCTCACCACCCGACCCGGTCCAAGAAGATCCACCCCCACCACTCCCTCCCTCGTCACCCACTCCCCGCCTCACCCTCATTTCCATTCTCTCCCTTCACTCCCCTATTCTCTACCCACTCCCCTCCTCCCCTCCACCCTTCTTCATCACCCACACCCCTCCCCCTCCCACCCTCGTCACCTACTCCCCTCCATCCACTCCCCTCCTTCCCTCACTCCCTTCATCACCCACTCCTCTCCCCTCTCCTCATTCCCTTACCCTTCTCTTCCACCCCCTGGCCACCGCCGAACCAAGAGTCTCCAGAGCACGTCCCGCCAGCGATCGCCAAATACGTTGCCCACCTGATCTGGGAAGTAACTGTTGAAAGTCATTAATATTGACAACGGCGCATACGGATATACCAACCGGCAAAGGTCGCGGTCCAAATAGATTTACCGAGAAGACGGGGTAAATCAGCGTGGTGGCACCAGGCTAGCCGGCGTTATTCTGAGAACCGACCCTGGCCATAAGCACTGGCGAACGGAGATCCCGACCCTGGCGAACGGAGACCCCGACCCCGACCCCGGCCATAAGCACTGGCGAGTGGGCTGCTCGGAGGCAGGTCACCCAGGGTGATATCACCACGATTTTTTTTCGCAAACCGTTGGCCCAGGTTAGTCCTAATATGCTCAAAAGCGACCTAAAACACAAATTAATTCCCGCAAACCGCTCGCGGCTGGCGTCATTTTGAACGGGTTTTCTATTCTATCATCGTATGATTTGCCCCCCCCCCCCCCCCCCCCACACACACACGTAAACACCCGTTGATGGGAGTAATATATATGTATATAAAACATCGGACGGTACGATAATAGCTCCATAATTAGATTTAAACGTATGTTTATTTCATGGGCATTAGGAAAACAGGCAATTGCCTATATTAGCTCCTCCGGCATCCCTTTTATATATCTGTAATTAAAGTAGCATATAACTGTCCTCTTTTTGTAATCTGCCACGAAGTTATATTTAGCGTTCTTGACGTCCTATAATATATCAGACTGACATTCAGAATCCCCGCCTAGCAACGAATCTCGCGTTACTGATGTCCACCCCCGATAATATGATTGCCGTCAGAATCCATCAGGGCAAATGGAACTTGTCGTGTGATATTTGCGATTTCCATACGGCGCTGCAGCATGCTGTCCCGGTATGTACATATTCTAATGAATTAACTAACCACAAAGAGGCTTTGGGGGGGGGGGGGGGTAACTGCGCGAATGAGGAACAGAGCCATGGCGCGCGGTGCAGACGACATTTATTGGGCGTTCGTTGGCAAATGGATATGGACGAGCTGTTCTGTAACATAGTCGCCATGGCGACCAATATCCAGCGACAGACAACATGAGCGTTTCACAGCGTAAGACGTGATCTTGTCCTCGTCACAATCCTGTGGATATAGGCATATATATGTGCAGGAGTTGACTGTAACGTTGGATCTGCCTACACAAGGCTGGCCTACGGACGCCCAAATACGTGCGCTGGAGCACTTTACATGCCGTCTGGTTTTCGCGTTGTGCTTACAATGCAGCTAACAAGCTCCTCGACTTATGGTCGGTCCTGTATTTGCTTTCTGGCCTGCTCCCTGTGGTATAGCAACCTATGTGGTGATTAATTGACAGGGTTGTGGGTTATGAATTACATTTATACAAGTGCTAAGCTAAGCTATATTTGTGTAGTTTTTACTTGAGATTCCAGGCGACTGATAAGGATAAAGATTTGTGAGCTGTTGACTGTATATTTGTGGAATGGGGGCGGTGGAATAGGGCGCGCACCGCTGTGCAAAGTTCTGTCTTCGTTTACTTTCGATAAAAATAAGGCATTATTAGCCCTGGGACACAACGCTGCTCTACCTGCCATCAATGCTTTCCGATGTAATCTTGTGGCAGGTTGGGATGTCCTGCTAAACGGACCGATTATCAACGAGGAACGAAAGAAATGTCAGTGTAACACTTGGCGTAGACCATCGTTTAGTTAATTCTGGAACTTTATAGCATTATATAACCGATATGTCAGTCAAAACGCCGTTTAACTTGTGTGACCTTGACCTTTGACCGATATAGCCGACGACGGCCTTGACCTCTGTGTTTTGGGGGGTACTGCGTTCTGCGAAGATGTCATTACCAACAAAGGATATTTATTTCTACGCGACGGTCGGACGCTATGCATAATCTTTCATGAGAAACATGGCTTATGTGACAGTGCAGGACGAATCTACGGGCATGAAAGGTCTTGTTTTTGCACTCCTAACGCCACAGAATGGTCTGGTGGTGGTTAGCTCAATTGTGGAGCGGTCGCTCTGCTGGGTCATCCAGCGCTAGGGGTGGGTTGTGGACGGGGGCGGTCTTTCCCCATCGGCCCTGCTCGAATGTCCGGATTTATGTATTGTATAGACCACACGACCTTCTGCAATGGCGCAGATGGAGGTTTCCCTAAGGGTGGACCCTCAACCCTTAATTCGCTTCCGCATGGCGTCTTATATGGCTTCGTCAGATGTGCAAGCCAACTTACCAATGTACCACTGGCGGACCGACCTAACTTACCAATATACCACTGGCGGACTGACGTAACTTACCAATGTACCACTGGCGGACCGACCTAACCTACCAATGTACCACTGACGGACCGACCTAACTTACCGATGTACCACTGGCGGACCGACCTAACTTACCAATGTACCACTGGCGGACCGACCTAACTTACCGATGTACCACTGGCGGACCGACCTAACTTACCAATGTACCACTGGCGGACCGACCTAACCTACCAATGTACCACTGGCGGACCGACCTAACTTACCAATGTACCACTGGCGGACCGACCTAACTTACCAATGTACCACTAACGGACCGACCTAACTTACCAATGTACCACTGGCGGACCGACCTAACTTACCAATGTACCACTGGCGGACCGACCTAATTTACCAATGTACCACTGAATCGACCTAACTTACCAAAATACCCCTGGCGGACCGACCTAACTTACCAATGTACCACTGGCGGACCGACCTAACTTACCAATGTACCACTGGCGGACCGACCTAACTTACCAATGTACCACTGAATCGACTTAACTTACCAATGTACCACTGGCGGACCGACCTAACTTACCAATGTACCACTGGCGGACCGACCTAACTTACCAATGTACCACTGGCGGACCGACCTAACTTACCAATGTACCACTGGCGGACCGACCTAACTTACCAATGTACCACTGAATCGACTTAACTTACCAATGTACCACTGGCGGACCGACCTAACTTACCAATGTACCACTGGCGGACCGACCTAACTTACCGATGTACCACTAGCGGACCGACCTAACTTACTAATGTACCACTGGCGGACCGACCTAACCTACCAATGTACCACTGGCGGACCGACCTAACCTACCAATGTGCCACTGGCGGACCGACCTAACTTACCGATGTACCACTGGCGGACCGACCTAACTTACCAATGTACCACTGGCGGACCGACCTAACTTACCAATGTACCACTGGCGGACCGACCTAACTTACCAATGTACCACTGGCGGACCGACCTAACTTACCAATGTACCACTGGCGGACCGACCTAACTTACCGATGTACCACTGGCGGACCGACCTAACTTACCGATGTACCACTAGCGGACCGACCTAACTTACCAATGTACCACTGGCGGACCGACCTAACTTACCAATGTACCACTGGCGGACCGACCTAACTTACCAATGGACCTAACTTACTAATGTACCACTAGCGGACCGACCTAACTTACCAATGTACCACTGGCGGACCGACCTAACTTACCAATGTACCACTGGCGGACCGACTTAACTTACCAATGTACCACTGGCGGACCGACCTAACTTACCGATGTACCACTGGCGGACCGACCTAACTTACCGATGTACCACTAGCGGACCGACCTAACTTACCGATGTACCACTGGCGGACCGACCTAACTTACCAATGTACCACTGGCGGACCGACCTAACTTACCAATGTACCACTGGCGGACCGACCTAACTTACCAATGGACCTAACTTACCAATGTACCACTGACGGACCGACCTAGCTTACCAATGTAAGTGACGTCACCACCCAGGACTTTACGTAGGCTGATGCACGCTAAAACGAACATCTTGTTTCGTCGTTGGAACCCTCCGTGGTCTACAGACTGAGACAAGCGCGCTGCCGCCGGGAGAGTTAATCTGATGTCCGGTGGTAATATAAGAAAAAAAAACAGCTCTCGCTGTTGTTGGGATCATGTGATGTGCGCATGCAGACTGCTTTTCTCTGGTGAATTATCGGGAAAGTTGGTAGTGCGTGCCTGGCGTTGCCTCACATCTGTGTTAAATGGCCTTAGGTTTTGTACCTACACATGTCGTTTTCCTTTTGTTTCCTCCGTTGGTAATGGCATTTTTTTTTCGGGGGGTGGGGGTGGGGGGGCGGGGCGGCGGTCTTGCTTCAATTCTACACCCTCACTGGCTTCATGTCATTTTATCCTGATTGTCGCCAGAGCCTCATTCCTAATATTTGTCTTCCTAATTAGCTTGCCACACATTTCTTTTGTGTTTCCGGCTATCTCTGTACCTCTCATTATGCATTATTCTTTTACTCTCCTGCGCTCACTTATTTTTCCATATAGCTGTGTCAGTCACTACCATTTATTATATTCCTCCGCCGCCTCACTTTTACCTTCTCAATATTGTGTCCCTCACTCACTACCAGGTATTGTTACTAGCTCTGCTCCTCCCTGTGGTAGGTAGGGGCCGGCGCGATAGCTCAGTGGGCTAGAGCGCTCGCCTTGAGTGCTCTGGCCACCTCAGAACCTCAGGGGCCGGCGCGATAGCTCAGTTGGCTAGAGCGCTCGCATTGAGTGCTCTGGCCACCTGAAAGCCTAACGGCGCGTGGATCGATGGTTCGAGCCCTGCTGTGGTCCTGTCTGTGTGGTCGCAGGATAAAGATTCCATGTCCTTCTTCGCAAAGAGTAGGGGGTTCCCCCGGGGACATGGCTCCGCTCTTCCCTTCTTTCTCCTATTGACGTGATATGACCAGAAGTGGTTAAAGCGTCCTGAATATACAACCAAGCGTGTACTGCGGCCGATCGCTGTGCCGCCTAATTACTTTCCGCTCCTCTTGTCTCTTTATTTCCTTCGCCCCAATCGATGTCATCATGATGGCGTTATTCTTCTTTCTCCCCCACCTTTTCATTTTCCCTGAAGTTTAATCGAACCGTTCACGCTGTCAGGCGGTAGTCCCAGCCGGTGATAAGGGTGAAAAAACTCTCTCGAAAAGCACCATCGGCAAAACGTGGGAACCCTGGCGGGGCTGTATATTGTGAACATTGGCTGACATTTCCATCGCTCCTCAGCCTGTGTGACACCAGACTGGTGGGAGTTTTGTTATGCCCTCTGCTGGCCGCGCTGCCGAACCAGCGTCTCCCCTGAAGGTCATAGTACATATAGCCTCTGGCAAAGTGATCACGTGACGGTCCGCCACGGTCGCTATTTGCAGACTGGTCCTGAAGACGAGACCAGAGCCACGCCTGGTTTTTGAAGACTAGCCAGGGGTCTGTGGACGACGCGCGGTGTAGGAGCCGTTATGGTCGCTCGGCTTGTGGCCGGGTAGACGGATTGCCATGCATTATTCTTGTCACTGCTCGATTCTGTAAATATTGATGTCCTGTTGATGCAGGCGTCCCGCTGGCATTGCGGCTCAGCGTCCCAGGGTCTGGATGCCGAACTTCTCGCCAATGAGAAACTGTAGGACAGACGCTCGATGCCGCTGTACGGCATTCAGTCGCATACCGTACACTCTTCCCTCCTTCGTCCGTTGACGCGATATGACCAAAAGTGGTTAAAGCGTCCTGAATATACAACCAACCAAACCTAATAACGCTGGATACCGAACTTTAAAATAGAGGATGCCGAACTTTACGATACTGGATGCCGAAATTTGTGACATTGGATGCCGAACTTCACATCGCTAGCTACCGAATCCCACACGGATGACAAAGCTTGTATGTTATATCGCATCCAATTTTACACCACAGGATACCAGTCACCACGGTAATTGATGGCAAACTTTATCAAAGTGGATGCCGAACTTAACATTGGATACCATTGGATACCAAATCTCATGACACTGAATGTTAAACCTTATACTACAATTGGGAAATTAACATATCACCTTCTTTTATTGCGCTTAGGACATTTTAAGAACTCCCCAAGATCATTTATAACATTCCACGGACGTAAATGAACTCCTCTGGTGCAGCGAGACTATCTAACCCACACACCATAATACTTGCCCCAGTCCATCGAAAACACCCGTAGGTCACCGAGAGCCGGGCCGTCCGCTACCCGCCTGTGCACGCTCGTTCACGCCTCGGTAGTCCAGATACCCCTCGCCCCCCGCCAACCCGCTCCACCCACCTTGCCGCCCCACCTGTCCACGAGGTAAAGCTTTGTTGCAAGTCATGCATGTCTGTAATCTCCTTGTTTGATCGCCATTTCATTAGAATACACGGGGGACCGCATTGTGGGGCTGTGCCAATGACGCTTTCTCTATTTTCTGGGCTCTATACCTGCGCTGATGTCACACATCGGCCGCTCAGGTGTGGACGGAGGACGCGAATTACCCAGGATGCCTTCTGGTGTCTCCCGATCCGCCCCTCCCCCCCCCTTTGTCACCACAAACACACACCTCTCGGCTACCGAGCGTTCCTCTGTGTTATCATTAGGTACTTTCAGTATTACTCACGTATTACTCACACTTGTCGATCATTTCTGACAATGAAATTGTTGGATTTCGCGGGCTCTATCATTGGAGATGGACCATGTCGCCTCACGCTCATTAATGATTTCGTGTATATTCTAACAAGTCACTGAATGAACGTCACTCCCTGCACAGCAAAACCAACGTGTATCTCTTTTTCATGCTCACATAATTATTTGCATATGGTTTTTACAGAGCCTGTGTGCTGTAGTCGGGTTATGTATGAAGTGTAGGAGGCGTATAGTCTTTACCCCACCCGGCCGAAGGACCCACCGCCGCCCCGTTTCCCTTTCCTGTTCCGGTGTAGACTTGGTGTAGAACTAGACCACTAGACCGCAGATCAGCTATGTCCTGCATTCGCATCCGGGGCTGGGCATGTTTTGTCCATTCACCGCAAAAAGCGGCCCAAAGCACCAAACCATTTCATTCATTTCGTGTCCCCCCCCCCCCCCTCCTCACTCACCCGATCTCTTATTATGCTCTGGGTCCTCCCCTTCACCCTCCCCCCCGCTATGCCCAGAGTACAGGGGGTATAATTGTGTCCCCGGAAATTACTACTGTGTTTATTGCACTTTCAGTGGCGGTTTCATAGGCTTGCCGTTATTCCCTATTCTAGCGCTTTCTTTTCCCAAAATTTAATGACGCAAAATGAGGAAGAGCGGCTCGTAATAAAACAAACCCGCTCGCACTCACAACTGGCCGGCCTGCAATTAGCCACCTTATGAAGCCGTTACGCAGGAAGTGCTTTGTATATATTGGTGTATAATTGGGGTGTGCCCCCCCCCCCCATCCGAACGCCCGGTTCCTCCCTTCCTCCCGCAGACCACAGGTTTTAATCACTCAGCTTAGTTTCGTTTTAACACCCTACAACCCGCCTCGTTTTGCTGTGTTGTGGGTTGTGGATCAGGGTGTGGGCTTTATGTACCTTTGATGTCCTGGGGATTGAATCAAAGTGAATGGCTGCGGTTTGCTTACGGTCAGGCAAATGTGCCATCGGGGCTTTGAAGATGAACGAGGTGAGGCAGTTACAGCCGGCTGTCCAAGGTGAATCGGCATTAAATTCCGTATAGTGGTGTCCCCTCATCGCGATCGGTTCGCTTTGGGATACTCGTATCTCGACTCTTGTGCGAGACCATTTACCTTTACATCCCAAGGATGCGTAATCGAGGCAACGCTACGACAGCTTGCAACTGGGAATTTAGCCCATGTGCTGCTAGCAACTGTAGATGTAGCCCTGCAGCTGGTGGCAACTGTATATGTAGCCCTGTAGCTGGTGGCAACTGTGGGTGTAGCCCTGTAGCTGGTGGCAACTGTATATGTAGCCCTGTAGCTGGTGGCAAATAGATGTAGCCCTGTAGCTGGTGGCAACTGTGGGTGTAGCCCTGTAGCTGGTGGCAAATAGATGTAGTCCTGCAGCTGGTGGCAACTGTGGGTGTAGCCCTGTAGCTGGTGACAACTGTATATGTAACCCTGTAGCTGGTGACAACTAGATGTAGTCCTGCAGCTGGTGGCAACTGTGGGTGTAGCCCTGTAGCTGGTGGCAACTGTATATGTAGCCCTGTAGCTGCTGGCAACTGTAGATGTAGCCCTGTAGCTGGTGGCAACTGTATATGTAGCCCTGTAGCTGGTGACAACTAGATGTAGCCCTGTAGCTGCTGGCAACTGTATATGTAGCCCTGTAGCTGGTGACAACTAGATGTAGTCCTGCAGCTGCTGGCAACTGTAGATGTAGCCCTGTAGCTGGTGGCAACTGTATATGTAGCCCTGTAGCTGGTGGCAACTAGATGTAGTCCTGCAGCTGCTGGCAACTGTGGGTGTAGCCGTGTAGCTGGTGGCAACTAGATGTAGTCCTGCAGCTGGTGGCAACTGTGGGTGTAGCCCTGTAGCTGGTGGCAACCGTATATGTAGCCCTGTAGCTGGTGGCAACTGTATATGTAGCCCTGTAGCTGGTGGCAACTGTATATGTAGCCCTGTAGCTGGTGGCAACTGTATATGTAGCCCTGTAGCTGGTGACAACTAGATGTAGCCTTGTAGCTGCTGGCAACTGTATATGTAGCCCTGTAGCTGGTGACAACTAGATGTAGTCCTGCAGCTGCTGGCAACTGTAGATGTAGCCCTGTAGCTGGTGGCAACTGTATATGTAGCCCTGTAGCTGGTGGCAACTAGATGTAGTCCTGCAGCTGCTGGCAACTGTATATGTAGCCCTGTAGCTGGTGGCAACTAGATGTAGTCCTGCAGCTGCTGGCAACTGTGGGTGTGGCCGTGTAGCTGGTGGCAACTAGATGTAGTCCTGCAGCTGCTGGCAACTGTGGGTGTAGCCCTATAGCTGGTGACAACTTTAGATGTAACCATGTAGCTGGTGGCAACTCTATATGTTGTCCTGTAGCTGGTGACAACTGTGGGTGTAGCCCTGTAGCTGGTGACAACTGTGGGTGTAGCCCTGTAGCTGGTGGCAACTGTGGGTGTAGCCCTGCAACTGCTGGCAAATGTGGGTGTAGCACTGTAACTGGTGGCAACTGTGGATGTAGCCCTGTAGCTGGTGGCAACTGTATATGTTGCCCTGTAGCTGGTGGCAACTGTGGGTGTAGCCCTGTAGCTGGTGGCAACTGTATATGTAACCCTGTAGCTGGTGACAACTAGATGTAGTCCTGCAGCTGGTGGCAACTGTGGGTGTAGCCCTGTAGCTGGTGGCAACTGTATATGTAGCCCTGTAGCTGCTGGCAACTGTAGATGTAGCCCTGTAGCTGGTGGCAACTGTATATGTAGCCCTGTAGCTGGTGACAACTAGATGTAGCCCTGTAGCTGCTGGCAACTGTATATGTAGCCCTGTAGCTGGTGACAACTAGATGTAGTCCTGCAGCTGCTGGCAACTGTAGATGTAGCCCTGTAGCTGGTGGCAACTGTATATGTAGCCCTGTAGCTGGTGGCAACTAGATGTAGTCCTGCAGCTGCTGGCAACTGTGGGTGTAGCCTTGTAGCTGGTGGCAACTAGATGTAGTCCTGCAGCTGGTGGCAACTGTGGGTGTAGCCCTGTAGCTGGTGGCAACTGTATATGTAGCCCTGTAGCTGCTGGCAACTGTATATGTAGCCCTGTAGCTGGTGGCAACTGTATATGTAGCCCTGTAGCTGGTGGCAACTAGATGTAGCCCTGTAGCTGCTGGCAACTGTATATGTAGCCCTGTAGCTGGTGACAACTAGATGTAGTCCTGCAGCTGCTGGCAACTGTAGATGTAGCCCTGTAGCTGGTGGCAACTGTATATGTAGCCCTGTAGCTGGTGGCAACTAGATGTAGTCCTGCAGCTGCTGGCAACTGTGGGTGTAGCCTTGTAGCTGGTGGCAACTAGATGTAGTCCTGCAGCTGGTGGCAACTGTATATGTAGCCCTGTAGCTGGTGGCAACTAGATGTAGTCCTGCAGCTGCTGGCAACTGTGGGTGTGGCCGTGTAGCTGGTGGCAACTAGATGTAGTCCTGCAGCTGCTGGCAACTGTGGGTGTAGCCCTGTAGCTGGTGGCAACTTTAGATGTAACCATGTAGCTGGTGGCAACTCTATATGTTGTCCTGTAGCTGGTGACAACTGTGGGTTTAGCCCTGTAGCTGGTGACAACTGTGGGTATAGCCCTGTAGCTGGTGGCAACTGTGGGTGTAGCCCTGCAACTGCTGGCAAATGTGGGTGTAGCACTGTAACTGGTGGCAACTGTGGGTGTAGCCCTGTAGCTGGTGGCAACTGTATATGTTGCCCTGTAGCTGGTGGCAACTGTGGGTGTAGCCCTGTAGCTGGTGGCAACTGTAGATGTAGCCCTGTAGCTGGTGACAACTAGATGTAGCCCTGTAGCTGCTGGCAACTGTATATGTAGCCCTGTAGCTGGTGACAACTAGATGTAGTCCTGCAGCTGCTGGCAACTGTAGATGTAGCCCTGTAGCTGGTGGCAACTGTATATGTAGCCCTGTAGCTGGTGGCAACTAGATGTAGTCCTGCAGCTGCTGGCAACTGTGGATGTGGCCGTGTAGCTGGTGGCAACTAGATGTAGTCCTGCAGCTGCTGGCAACTGTGGGTGTAGCCCTGTAGCTGGTGACAACTTTAGATGTAACCATGTAGCTGGTGGCAACTCTATATGTTGTCCTGTAGCTGGTGACAACTGTGGGTGTAGCCCTGTAGCTGGTGACAACTGTGGGTATAGCCCTGTAGCTGGTGGCAACTGTGGGTGTAGCCCTGCAACTGCTGGCAAATGTGGGTGTAGCACTGTAACTGGTGGCAACTGTGGGTGTAGCCCTGTAGCTGGTGGCAACTGTATATGTTGCCCTGTAGCTGGTGGCAACTGTGGGTGTAGCCCTGTAGCTGGTGGCAACTGTAGATGTAGCCCTGTAGCTGGTGGCAACTGTGGGTGTAGCCCTGTAGCTGGTGGCAACTGTGGGTGTAGCCCTGCAACTGCTGGCAAATGTGGGTGTAGCACTGTAACTGGTGGCAACTGTGGGTGTAGCCCTGTAGCTGGTGGCAACTGTATATGTTGCCCTGTAGCTGGTGGCAACTGTGGGTGTAGCCCTGTAGCTGGTGGCAACTGTAGATGTAGCCCTGTAGCTGGTGGCAACTGTGGGTGTAGCCCTGTAGCTGGTGGCAACTGTATATGTTGCCCTGTAGCTGGTGGCAACTGTGGGTGTAGCCCTGTAGCTGGTGGCAACTGTAGATGTAGCCCTGTAGCTGGTGGCAACTGTATATGTTGCCCTGTAGCTGGTGGCAACTGTGGGTGTAGCCCTGTAGCTGGTGGCAACTGTAGATGTAGCCCTGTAGCTGGTGACAACTGTATATGTTGCCCTGTAGCTGGTGACAACTGTGGGTGTAGCCCTGTAGCTGGTGGCAACTGTAGATGTAGCCCTGTAGCTGGTGGCAACTGTATATGTTGCCCTGTAGCTGGTGGCAACTGTGGGTGTAGCCCTGTAGCTGGTGGCAACTGTGGGCGTAGCCCTGTAGCTGGTGGCAACTGTAGATGTAGCCCTGTAGCTGGTAGCAACTGTAGATGTAGCCCTGTAGCTGGTGGCAACTGTGGCTGTGGCCCTGTAGCTGGTGGCAACTGTGGCTGTTGCCCTGTAGCTGGTGGCAACTGTGGGTGTAGCTCTGTAGCTGGTAGCAACTGTATATGTAGCCCTGTAGCTGGTGGCAACTGTGGGTGTAGCTCTGTAGCTGCTGGCAACTGTGGGTGTAGCCGTGTAGCTGGTGGCAACTAGATGTAGTCCTGCAGCTGCTGGCAACTGTGGGTGTAGCCCTGTAGCTGCTGGCAACTGTGGCTGTTGCCCTTTACCTTTAGCCTACAGCCTGTGCGGCGTTGGGCTCTGTCCGCTATGTCTTATCGTAACCACGTCGTTTTGGCTCATCGTCACATCAGGTCCGGGATGAACTCCTATCGCATTCTCCAACTCGGTACTTTCGAAAGCGTTTCATTTGTCACCTCCAGTGGTGAAGGTTCGTGCGAGAAAAGTACGTATGACATCGGCCGGTGTATATAGGTTGGAGCCTGTTCTGTGCGAAAACATTTTTATGCAGGGTAGAGATGTCTTGCCGGTCAAAATAAAAACCGCAATGCCACAAATATGGCACTTTCCTACCTATGACCTTTTTAATTTTCGCGAGCTCGTGTGACTATTAATTAGCGAGGATGCTCTGCCAGGCCAGCCGAAGCGGCCGGGGCGGGGCTCAAATAATCCTACCTGTGCAGATACATTAACGTAGGATAAAGCTTAGTTACTCTCGGAGACATGGCTCCTCTCTACCGTGACCTTTCTATTGTCGCGATATGACCTACAAGAGCTTAAAGCGTCCTATTTTAAGCCAATCAACCAACATTGTAGTGAGCACTGATGTGAGGAGAACTCACGCGGCAGACTCACGTCTCCCAGGTACGTGCACCTTTGTATACGTCACTGACACGTGTTATTGTGGTAAGATGTTTGTTTGGTCTACCATTGTCCCTTTCCGTCTAGCCTCTTCAGCGCGCTCCCCTGCCACATATCCATCTAATATAACCCCTCCACTGGTGACATGTTACTTGGCCTCGTCCAGACGGCCGTAGCATGTGGGATAACAGAGTCAGTGACCCCACCCCATTCAGCGTAAACGCCCTATCGCGATGGGAGGTGAGGAGCCTTTGTCCGCCTAATGGGTAGGCCAAGCCACAGTGGTTACCGCCGGGGGGAGGTAAGAAACCCCTTTTTTTTTATACACGGGTATCTTTTTATAGGGGTGAGCGACAGAGCCTTTGTGATTAGCGCCAAGCTGGGGGGGCATGGCCGGCGTGGACCGCCGGCGTGGACCGCTACCCCCACCCCCCACCCCAGTGGACTCGCCACCCCCCTCCCCACCCCACCCCTAGTGAACCCACGTTCCAACCTGGACACACACTCACGCTGGCATTCAATCGCGCGGTAGGGGTGGTGCGTGTAATTGCAGATATGGTACAGGGGTATGGTTGTCTTCCTCCGTTGGGTTTTACACGAAAGGGGCAAAAAAAGCTGTATCGTGCCGTAACCAGGATACTTTTCGTCGTTCGGCTGTTGCCTACCAGCGCCATCATCATCCCCAGCTCCGGTCTATCTATCCCCCGCTGTGGTGGTGGGGTAGGCGAGGTAGATGTAAGTGGGGAGGCGGTGGGGGGGGGACTGGCCAGCGGCTACCGCCCGGGCCGCTGCGGACTGCCCTACATGATGTCCAGCTGCTGGTGTCTATGCTATAGCCAGCCGTAGCCACCACACCGCGGTGGGGGGTGGAGGGTGGGGCGGGGGCGACGGGATAAAAACGCCCATGGGCGGGTACTGATGGTGGGAGGTAAGGGGTGGGTGCTCATGCCATGTGGGAATTGGGGCGGGTAGGGGGGGGGGGGGTGGGAGGAGTGGAATGGGGGTGCAGATGGCTGGGCTAGGTGAAAACCCGCTACGTTCTGTACCTTGTGACGACGGGCATCGATTCGCCCGCTTAACTACCCTTGCCCGCCCGGCAACCCGTCCACCCGCCACAGCTCTCCGCTGCCCCCCTCCCTTTGCCCTCCTGTGCATGCACCAACTTGTAACGCCAGGCAGGGAGGGAGGCATACAGCCTTCCATTTGGCGACGTGCTCCCCGCCCCGCTCAAGACACCCATTCATAGCTAGGATAGCGGCTAGCGTCACGGGGAGGGAGAGGCAGGGAGGGGCGGTGGAACAGAGATATACTGGTCGGTGGTCGGTGGGCAGCAGATTTCGTTACCTACCCCCCTCCCTACCCAACCACCACCACCACCACCACATCCCAAACCTGTGACACGGCACACCGGGCGGTGACAGCATCGTGATGGCAGCAAATCTCGTCACAGCACGAGATTCTGCTCGCCAGTTGTCAGAGAGGGAAATTACGTAAAGCTCAAGCGCTGTTTGGTGGTCCATGGCATATTCGCAACTATAGGATAGCTTGGCGTCTGTCTGTCTTTCCCACCGTTGGATTATCATCATATGAGCTGAAGGGAGACTGAAGAGGAATATCCCATGCTCACCTCTCCGCCTGCGAACGGAATATTGTCAGTGAGTTTTGCAAGAGATTCAGGGGGAAGAGACGCGCAGTGGACGCTTCGCTATAGTATGTGGTATATTTGCGATATAAAGTGTCTTCCACTCTAGCGTTGATCTCCCATGAGCACTCTCATTGTCAGCCTGTGTGTGGCCTCCAATGGTATCGGTTGAATGGTCGTGTCGTATGTAGACCGTTGTAATCCCATTTGCTAACACTTCCTGGTGTAATCGATATCGTTTTTGTGGCTACTACGCAAGATGATACCGAGTAAAGTCGACTGATTACTGGATATAAACCCCAGGGGCCGTATTCATAATCGCCACTGTGGCTACGCCGATAGACTTAGCGCAAAGTGGACGATTTGTCGAGCGATTATCGGGTCCAAAAAAAAGCGCATTTCAGTCTTAGCCTCACCGGTTCGTTGTGGTGCTGCTCATGATTAAGAAATCCTCTTCAATATAATTTTAACACTTTCGTAATCCAGAAAATCCACTTCTTGTGTGACTACTTATATATTTTGAACCTGACAATCGCTCGACAAATCTTCCACTTAGCGTTAAGTCTAGTCGCGTAGCCTAAGTGGCGATTAGGGGGGCCGTTTTCATAATCCCCCCGTAAGTTACTAAGGATGTCTTTATCATGAGCACCACCTCAACGAGCTGGTGAGGCTAATACGAAAATGCACTTTTCGTGCGTAACTTACGAGGGGATTATGAATACGACCCCAGGACCTTGGCCCCTGTGCCGCCGGCGTCTCAGGTCAAACTAGTGTTATTATCTACTCTATACCTTACTTTATATCTTAAACTCCTGCCGCAGATAGTTCATTGTTGATCGCCGTCACGGTTTGTGGCTATCCGCTGGCACGAAACAACGATAACATTGGTCTGAATATCTGATACCACTCCAATCAATTTAATGAAGAACTTTTCACCGTTGAATCTGCACGCCGACGTCGGCGTTTGGATATACATGTATATATACTACAGTATATGGTTTCCATGTGATATGGAATATGTGTAGTATCTGAAGGGGAATACAACTTTGTGGCTGCCCACATCTAACCTGTGGCCGGAACAGACCTCCACCGACTTATGTGTGGCCTAGAAAAATATTAGAGGTTAGCACCGTTGCGTCTCTGTCCGATCAGCTATCTTGTGGCAGTTGTAGGGTGGCTGGGCGGGTGGGGGGGGGCGGAGTCAACTCCTCGCTGGATGTAGGAATAACAAATGTGCAGGAAAAACAACCCGTGCCTGTTTCTTGGGAAGGAGTAGTGATAGGTCGAGGTAAACCCGTGGACAGGCTCTTCTACCTTGTGGCCACGACACGTGATATCCCATTGGTGGGAGGTGTATTGGTGGGGGGCGGGGAGGGGGGAAGGTGGCATGTGTATCGAATCAACGCCACACATAGTCATTTTTGGAGCCACAACCTGGACACCGGCGTCAGCATGGTATCGTGCCCTAACAATACATCAGTGTTTTAATACGGCCTTCCTTTAAAGTTGCATGTCGAGCTCTTTCCCGCCAAAACTAATGAGGTCAAAATACGCATAAGAATCAGTCCTTGAATCATTCAAGACTTCTTTTATCTATACTCCACCCATACCAGACTGCCAAATAGTGTCTCTTAGCCTTGTCCTTGATATCAATTTACCACAAGTTTTCATTTTAGTGGTAAACGTCAGCAGTTTGTGTGCTTCGCGATGCTTTAGTATAAGTAGCAGTGCCGCGACGGAGTTCTGTGGTGTCGCGGGATAGACACGTTTGCCACCCCACAGCCGAAATGGCGATGTTTATCAGGTTTCTAAATTTATAGAATGAAACAATCGAGTTTTCTGCAAATTTTGATATAAATTTTGCCTAGGCTTAGTTTTGGCGGGAAACAAGTCCACATGCAACTTTAAGCTATATTAGTGGTTGACCCACCGAACTGTGGTCCCACATATCCGTCGTATCGGAGACATGGATACGAGACAATTCAGCGGTTTGTCGCTCTGGCTGTGCAGCCAAGGCTGATGTTACATCAGCGATAGGAAGTCTCTGCCCAGGGGGTGCTTCCGTCACTCGCATGCCATTTGAGTATGGCCCCCACCCCCCACCCCTACGTCCCCTCGCACCCCACTCCCTCCGCGCACCCCCTCGCGCGGCCCACCCACCAACCCACACAGGCTCCTGCGCCTCCTGCGTGGGGTCAGCGCGTGCATCCACAGTGAGTCCGCGCGCCGTGCCAGTATGGCAAGCCATCTGTGCCATAAAACCAAGCGAGCGATTTTGTGTGTGGGTTTTCCGTTGACAGCCAGCCTTTTATATGTCATCGTTGGATATTTACGAGTACTATATAATGACTGGGCCAGGGCGGGTGATATTGTGGGCTAACCGGACTGATGGACCATTTATGAGACAATCCCCCCCCCCCCACTCCCCGCACCCTCGCGTCTCACCCCTCCCGCTCCCCTTTCATCCCCCCGCTACCGACTCCGCCCGCATCGGCTCACCCCGCATCTCATTTCGACAATAAATTCCTTAATGCCATCAGGATATGGGCGTTGACATGTGTGTGAAGTAAGATATCATGATACCACATTTACTATAAAACTGGCATTGTAGTTCTTTTAAGGAAAGAATGCCCCCCCCCCCTTCTTTTTTTTTCTTTTAAAGGCGCAAGTCTGAAGTTGAGCCCTCTCCCGGTCGTCAAAACATTGGTGGATCCCCAGGTCGCATTGTTCAGAGCCCCCCACCCCCCCCCCCCCCGGTTTGGATCCCCCCTTCTCAAATTCCTGGATCCGCCTCTGAATTCGATACACTAAAGTAAATTAAAAATTGTTGATACATAACTACCCATCTTGCGTGACTTTTTTGTAGCGGTCATGCGTGAGCGCAATGATGTATGCCATTGTGTTATGTTGCTTCATACCTTCTATGTTGCCATGTCACGCTGGCGGTGTATACCAACTAACACGCCACTCCACTCTTTGCAGGGCCGACCCAAAGCATCCAAGGGTCAGCAGGCTGTCTCCAAGGGCAAAGCATCATCAGCGTCCGTTGTCAAGGCAACGACAATTGTCTCCTCAGCTCCAGCAACGACGGCATCGGCTACAGCGACGTCACCGTCATTATCGTCGCCCCCATCAGCATCATCATCCTCATCATCAGCAGCAGCAGCAGCAGCAGCATCATCATCGTCCAAGCGATCATCCGCCGCGAAAGCTATGCGCAAGCGGACTAAGTCAATCCCCGAGCCCTATAAGACCCGCCACAACATTGGCCGGCGCGGCGCCGCCGAGAGGGTGGGCTCCTACCGGGAGTCCGAATACGCCGTCGTCTTCCCCGAAGGCTACTGGTCGGCGGTGAAGGTGGACACGAGCCAGGGTGCCAGGGCCAGGCGGTCCCTGGGCAAGGACCAGTCACCGGGCGCCGGCGCCGGCCCCACCCCACCTGACCACCAGGATAAGCCCGGCGGCACCTCTGGCCGCCGTGGTAGCGGCGATGGCGGTGGTGATAGCGGTGGCGGTGGCGATTCCGAGAAGACGCCATCCGCCATCGGCATGAGCGCTGTGGGGGGTGAGAGTGTGGCGAGCCCGAGGGCGTCCCGGGAGAGGAGCAGGAGTTCTGGTGGCAAGGCCGCGGCCACGCCTAAGAGCCGAGCCGCCTCATCGCCCCCTGCGAAGGCCCTAACCGTGAAGGATACCAAGGATAAATCTTCCACACGTGCTAAAGGTGTCAAAAGGAGGGATTCTTCCCTCACAAAAGACATGGCGGCTAAGGATTCTTCGGCTGCTAAACCTACGACGGACAAGGAGGCTTCTGCTGTCAAAAATATCCAGGATGAAGATTCCTCAGCTGCTAAACCTAGCAAGGATAAACTTTCTGCAGCTGCTGCAAAAGCTGTCAAGGATAGAGAATCTACATCTACTAAAGCGGCTAAGGATAAGGATTCCTCAACGGCAAAAACTGCCAAGGATAGAGATTCTTCATCTGGCAAAGCTGCCAAGATTAAAGATACCTCGACTTGTAAACCTGCCAAGGATAAAGATTCTTCACCTGGAAAATCTGCCAAGGATAAGGATTGTTCGAGTGCTAAAACTGCCAAGGATAAATATTCTGTTCCTGCCAAGGATAAAGAGACTTCATCGGGTAAAGCAGTCAAGGAAAAAGATTCTGTATCTGGTAAAGCTGCCAAGGACAAGGAATCTTTGTCTGGTAAAGCTACCAAGGACAAAGATTCTGTATCTGGTAAATCTGCCAAGGACAAGGAATCTTTGTCTGGTAAAGCTAGTAAGGACAAAGATTCTGTGTCTGGTAAAGCTGCCAAGGACAAAGATTCTTTATCTGGTAAAACTGCCAAGGACAAAGAGTCAGCCAAGGAGAAAGATTGTGTATCTGGTAAATCTGCCAAGGACAAAGATTCTATGTCTGGTAAAAGTGCCAAGGATAAAGATTCTTTATCTGGTAAAGCTGCCAAGGACAAGGATTCTTCATCTGGCAAAACTGCCAAGGACCCAGATCCTTCGTCTGCCGATGACGTTAAGGATTGCTCGCCGATAAAAGCTGCTAAAGTGAAGAGTACGCCTCCAGCTAAGACACCGAAAGGAAAGGGTTCCTCAAAAGCTACCAAGGATAATACTCCGAAGACTTCTAAACCTTCCCAAAATAAAACGACCTACTCTAAGTCACAGAAGTCAAAGGAGCCTGTTAAAACGGACAAAACGATAAATTCCACGAAAGACGGAGAGGTTGTCAGTGATAGCGAAGACGACGCGAAGGGAAATCAGATGCCATCATTCGTACGAAGCAAAGATGCATCTGACCCTGGCACCAAGCCCCCAAAGAAAGCGAGACGCGCTGGGACAGATGCGGTGTCGCCATCTGATGACAAGGATGAAGAGGATATACCCGACGGTGTTGATTCCGAGCTAAATCTGAAAGGAGGGTCAGGATCGAGACTGAAGAAATCTGACGAATCTTCCGAAGACGATGAGTCGGACAAAGACAGCTCCACGTCAGGCAGCGACGATGAGGATGACTCAACGACCGACGCCAAGAAAGGTGCCAAGGACAGTAAGCAAACAGACAAAGGCGCCAAACGGACGTCGGCCAAACCGGCCGCGACGCCCAAGGTGTCCAAACTGGCGTCTGCGGGCGGTAATGGTAGCAAGGCGAAGACAGCCAAGGCTCCTGTTAAAAGTCGAGCCGGAGCAGCGAAGGTCAAACTTAAGAGCGCCGCCTCGGGGAAGTTGACGGCGACGGCGCAGCAGCGAAAGCCTAAATACGGGAACGTGCAGCCGCGCGCTTTGCGAATCAAGCGGACGGCATGTCTGAACGCGGGCGCCATTGTCAGTCTGATGTATGAGAAGGAAGAACCGCTGCCTAAGCGACCCAGGCTCTCTCGAGGGTCGGGCGGGGACGGAGGCGACGAAGGCGCCGGCGGCGACCGGACCGATGACAGCGACATGGAGTTTTCGTCGTCTTCCGCCAGCGTCACTAGCGTCTCTGACGTCAGCGCCGATGACGAGGACGACGACGATTACGTCGACGGCGGAAGGCAATCCTCCGACGCCAAGGTCAAGGCCAAATCGGCGGCGAAGGGGAAGGGGAAGGGGAAGGTGACGGCGTCCAAGGGAAGGAAGTCGGCTGCGGCGGCTGCTGAGGCTAAGAAGAAGGTAAAGATGAAGAAGAAGAAAGCCGAGCTGCTGCTGCAGAAGAAGAAGAAAGTGAAGAAGGAAGCCGTGGATGACATGCCGCTGTGGCCGCCGCCTAAGCGCATGGCCAGTCTGAACGCTAGCGTGAGTACCACGGTGACTGCTTTGGGGAGATCCACAGTCAGTCTTACTGCGCATCTATGATCACTGTTCTGGCTCTAATAGTTAGTTGTCTCGACTATTAACCCTCGGTTGGGTACCCAAGCACGATCAACCGCGCTCGATCGCCTCAGCGAGAGCAGTCCCGCGCCATGATATTAAACTCGGGATGAGGATTCTTGTGAAATTCGTTGGGACAACCCGTAAATATCGATAATTGCATAATAATTTTCCTTTATTCATCAATCTTTTACACTATTTAGAGTGCTACTATTTCCAAATTAGGTTTAATTATTTTGTGGATATTCCCGCGACATATTGTACTCGGCGGTCGATCGTGCTTCGAAACTTAACCCACGTGCTTCTATTGTATTATAAATCCATAAGCCCCAGCACTTATTCCAGCACGAACCACTATTTTATTTAATACACACTAGTTTCATTCCACTAGTTTCACACCCTTCATTCCACTTCATTATCTGATATGAAAACTCTCAGGCAGAGCGATCTGCTTCGTTCATTGAACAGCTAAAGATATTCATGTTACGGTAACCATGGTAACGCCTTCTTTCGCCTCTCAGATCATTTTCAGTGTCCCGTTTCACCACGGGCCAGATGTTGGCTATCTAATGACGCTTCTCATTGTTACCCAGCCACTTTATCGATTAGAAATTAGAAACAAGGTCAAAAGGAGAATATCATTTGTATACTACGTGTTCATACGTGTTTTAATACGGGAGAATTCAGTTTTTGTTGATAATGACGGTGTACGGCTGGTGATTACTGGGAGGTCACCAGGATGTCCACCGACCAGCAAATGACACCCGACAGCTGTGCTACGATAGCTGTCTTGGTGTACTAGCTATTGTATCGCCCTAGTTTCGTCCAGTGTGATACTGAACATACATTCATTGGAAGGTTTTATGCACAACGAAAAGAATGTTTTAGCATTGACCGTTTGTGTCTCTCCGCACAGGCCATCCTCGCCGCGTGCCGAGAAGACCGGGTGAAGAGACCACGTGACAATAAGCAGGTCAAAGGTCAAGCTGAGAAGCGTGCCGCCAAACCTGAGGACAAGGGCGACATCTGCGTGGAGAATTCCACCGAACAGGTGCCCAAGGGCGACTCCCCAGACCAGGAGGATCGGAGTGGCACCCCTCCAAAACCGGCTGAGGGTTCTCGGGGGGTCGCCGAGGCCGCTGGGTCCGGTGGCGACGCCCACCCCGTGGTGGCGACTGCCAACGGGGGGCCGCCACCACCACGCGGCACCCCGGCCCCGACGACTCAGCCCCCGACCTCGGCGGCCGGTCGCTCACCGCCCGCAGCCGGTCGGGCCGCCGGGGATAAGGACTCGGCTGTGCCCACTTCCGCCGCTCCCTCGCGTGGCGGCACGGCGGCCCTAGCAACTGCCCAGCGCGTGGGGGCGGCCAAGCCTATGCCAGGGCCGAGGCCGACGCCGAGGCCAGGGCCAGGGCCAGGGCCAGGGCCAGGGTCGGGGGGTTTCCGGGGGGCCCAAACCCCGGATGTGCAGATCGTTGAGGTGAAGCCAGCTGGGATGACCGTGCCTCCGGTCAGCACCACATACGGCTCCAGTAGCTCTCACGCCGGGGTGATGGGCCACTACAACGTGGCTGGCCCCGGGGGCGGGGGCGTTGGCGGGGGTAGGGGTGGTAGCGGAAGCGGTTCCTACCCGTCCTACTCCATGGGCGGGGTTAGTAGTACCAGTAACATCCAAGGGCGCTATACTGCGGGACCCACCCGGAGCCCGGCCCCCTCTCAGCGACCCCCGCCGGGGGGGTTCCCGACAGTCCAGCCCCCGCAGCGCTACCCCGCCACCCATGGCGCCTTCCAGGCCCACACCACGCTCTCGGTGGCGGCGGGGGGACCCTCCCATGCCTTCCACCAGAAGCCGCCACCGGGGCCTTATCCCCAGCAGCAGCAGCAGCAGCAGCAGCAGCTGCAGCCGCACCCCTCACAGGGGGGTCCCCAGGCCCTCGCGGGGGTGACCCACATGAGCCACTCTCAGTCGCATGGACACCAGCTGGGCCACCCGCCGGGGGTCCCGCCCCAGGGTCCGGCCCAGCAGCACGGGGGGCAGTACGGGGGCGCCGCCATCATCGGCGGCCGCATGCCCCACAGCCAGGCCCAGGCCCACCCCCAGGCCCACCCCCACCCCCACCCTGCCCACAACCAGCAGCAGTCTTCCCAGCAGTGCCACACCCCGTTCCAGCAGCAGCAGCAGCAGCAGCAGCAGCAGCAGCAGCAACAGCAGCAGCAGCAGCAGCCGCACGGCCCGCCTCCTCCGGTTCCGCCGTCCCATCAACAGATCGCGGTCAACCCGTACCAGGCCGCCGCCCGTACCCCTCTCCCGGCGCACACCCACCCATCGCAGCAACTCTACCATCCCCACGGCAACTACTCCCTGTCGCAGTCGGTGGGGGCCCGGCCGCCGCACCTGCAGCTGGCCACCCAGCCCCTCCACTCCTCCTACCCGCAGCTCTCCACCACCCCGCACGCCAAGCCCAAGCTGGAGCCGGCCTGCAGCACCCCGGGACCCCGTTTCCAGACCAAAACCGAGCGGCCCCCATCGACCTACACCCCGCAGATGATGCTGGGTGGCGGCGGTGGTGGCGGCGGTGGGGGTGGGGGTGGGGGTGGTGGCGGTGGCGGCGGTGCCACTGGCGGCGGCGGCGGCGGGAGCGGCGGGGGCAGCGGCAGTGGTGGTGGGACCCCAGGGTCCGGGGGTGGGGGTGGCGGCGGCGGGCAGCCAGGTCAGGCACACGGCCCGGGCGCCATGGGCAACACGTGCACCTACCCCTACTCGCACAGCGCGGCCGGCGCCTCGGTGGACCACTGCCAGACGTACATGATGGACAGCGCCACCTACACGGTGATGCCCACCTTCAGACACTTCGGGTCGGCCTTCGCCTCGCTTCCCAACTACGAGGACGATGGTCAACAGCAGGCCACATTCGGTAGGTTCACTCGTTACGCGCTTGCGCACGCATGTCCCATTATGATACCAGCTCGAGTAAAGTCTCCAGTGGCCTGTTTCACGTATTGGACGGAAACATAGTTTCGCCGCCTAAGAGGCTTAGTCGGCTAAAATCGCCCATCATTTACATGGTAACCTTAGTCGACTAAGCCCCGTAATCGACTAAATTATGCTGTGAAATCCGGAAGCCTAAAACGGATTCAAATCAGGCTGTGAATAATTGTGCGGGATGAAGACCCCTTGTCTTTCTGCGCTAACGTGTACTTGCAGAGACCTGGCTCTTCTCTACCTTGACCTGCACGATATGACCCACAAAAGATGGCCTAGTTTACCCAGGACTGGTGGCCCAATTATGGTCTTACATCTTGATACTGTTTACATGTAATAAACAACATTATTTGGATAATCCATTCAACATTGTTTTGTTTTAATTCTTTGTCACATATGTGTGGATATGGTTAACAGCCCGATGTTGATGTCTGTTTCAGGCTTCTACCAGCCGGCCGGGCCCCTGATCCAAGCTATGTCCCACGAGCCCTGCTACATGCCCATGGCTGTCGGGGTGCCCCACCCCCAGGTCAAGGTGCTGGTCCACAACCCGGGCAGCTACCCGCAAGCCGCCCCCAAGATGTGCCACCCCGTGGGTCCGCCCTCGCGCGGGGCCGACCCGGCGGCGGCGGCCAAGGCACAGAGGGTGCAGCTCCAGGTGCAGCAGCAGCAGCAACAGCAGCAGCAGCAGCACCAGTTCCAGCGGCAGCAATTACAGATACAACTCCAGCATCAGCACCAGCACCAGCAGCAGCAGCATCAGCTGCAGCAGTCCCCTATGACGGTGGTGCTGACCACCCACAGTCAGACCCGACCCTGCCTGGCCGCCAAGCCCCAGGATGATAAATCCGCCTCCGACGACGAACCTAAGGTGTTCACCACGCTGGAGGTGGCGCGCAAGCGGCGCCCCCTGGCGGGGCTGACCCCGATCACGGCCATCATGACCACCGCCACCACCACCGCCGGCACCACCACCACCAGCAGTGGCGGCAACAGCAGCAGCCGCATCGGTGGTGGCGGCGGCGCCGGCGGCACCATCGCCACCACGACCATCGCCACCACTCGGGTACCCCCGGGGAGACCCCCGTGCGACAACACCGCGTCCACAGCCATCCCCGGGGTCTACACCCCGACGGCCACCCCGACGCCTACCGCCCCCTCGACCCACGCCCCGCCCCCCATGTCCACCTCTGGCCTGGCGGTATCCGTCATGACGTCCAGTGTTGTCACTCTGGCGGGCGTTGCCGCCTCTACCTCGCTCACCGCCGGCGTTACCGGCGGAGTGGCCGCGACGGACGCGATCACGGTGACGTCACTTCCGGCACAGAAACCGTCGGCGGAAAGCAAAGCCGACGCACGTGGCAAGCACGCGCCGGAAGCGGAAGTGCAACGCCTATTGTTCCAGGAACCAGGATCACCGGGGAAAGGACAAGATACGAACCTTCCACCGACTGCCACGCAAGGCACTCAAACCAGGGAGTCTGGTACCGGCGCCAAGCCTGAACTCACAAAGACTCCAACCAAGGTACATAGACTGCGTTCATCATATGATAGTGAATTCAACTGTACTTTTGCTATATTTACGACGTGTTGTGCTGCGGGCGTTATCTTTGATCGGTTAATGCTTATATATATAAGTGTGTAGTGTTTATCATTATCAATCATCCATCATCATCATCCATCATCATCATCCATCATCATCATCCATCATTATCATCATCACTGTGTACATCACTATCCATAATCTCATGCAAAAAGCCCGGTTATTCATTCCATCAGATTCGCCTTACTTCATGCCACTTTGTAAGTAAGCTCATTTTGTATTGCTTGTCAGGTCAGGACAAATCTTATCATCCCTTGAATTGATGTATTTTTCCCCATTCAGTGTGATATCATTGGACTTGCCATGTATAATAACGGCGTTATTTGGTGTGTTTTCAGCGCGACACTTCGAAGCCGAGAGGGAAGAAGAAAGACTGGGCGAGCGAGGTGACTCCCACTGAGGATGGTGGCGACATTGCCGCCTCCAGCGCCACCGCCAGCGCCACCGCCACCGCCACTCAGACCACCAGCGCCACCCAGACCAGCGCCGCCCAGATGGCAACCACTGCGGTGGCGCTAGCGGCAACTACCGTCACCGCTTCGTCCGTTACGGCTACGAACCATAGCGTCGCCACGACGACGACTGCCGCTTCAGCGACGGGGCCTCCTAGCACGGCCAAAGTGGACTCCTCCACAAAGGCTTCCGTGGCGCCCTCAGCCGCCAAACCTTCCAAGAAGTCCTCTAAGGGTGCTAATAAGGAGGCCAAGACTCTCGCCTCTGGTGCCCCTGGTGCCCCTGGTGGCCCTGGGGCGTCGACCGCAGCCAGCGTCACTGTCGCCGTCACCTCGGACGTAGTGACCAAATTGTCCGGTGGGGGCGGCGTCGCGGTGTCGAAAGGAGCTGGTTCCGTCGTTCAGCCGGTAGCAGCAGGGCACCAGCTGGTGCCCATCGCTCCGGCCCCCGCGCCGCGTGGGCTGGCCTCCCCACTGGTGGTCCCCGTGACGTCACACAAAACTGTGAACAGTGGCAAGAAGGCCAAGGACGGCGTGGCTGTCGTCAAGACAACGAGCGTCGTATCGACTGTTGCTACGGCGACGGTCACTGGTAACGTGAAGACACCGAAAGGAACTTCCAAAGGGGGGAGCAAGAAATCAAAAGCCGCGAAACTTGCCGCGCCCACCGCTGCCCCAACCTCAACGACAGTGACGGCGCCGTCGGTTGCCATGGCGCCGTCGGTTGCCATGGCGCCGTTAGGCGTGACCCATTCCGTTGCCATGGCGGCGATGGGTCAGCTGGGGACGCCTTTCATCCGGTTGCCGTTCGGTATGTCGCCGGCGAGCATGATGACTACGATTGGGGCGCAGCCCATGCCGGGCCTCATACCCATACAGTCCAAGCCCTTGGCGGTCCCCATAGCAACGGGACCGTCCAATATCACGACTGCAACCAACATTCTTCCCACTACCGCATCCGCCGCGGCCGCCGCTGCTGCTGCTGCTACCGCATCGGTTTCATCCAAGTCCTCCTCATCCTCTTCGGCGTCTACTCCGAAGGGGAAGAAATCCAAATCTGGATCTAAAAGTGGCTCTGTCCAGTCCGGAGACGCCGCCGTATCCGCGACCCCGACCGCCCCCGCCGCCGTACCGCCTTCGCCGCTGCAGAGCCTGCAAATGGCGGTCTCCATGGTAACCCTGGGGGGTCCGGTCACCCGGGAGATGATGCCTGCCTTCGCTGCCGGCGGCTTCATGACCGGGATGCCGGGCCAGCGGCCGGCCATGGTGACCATGGTAGCCCCTCCCGGGACCGGGCCGGCCACGCTGCTCCAGCCCATGGTAATGACGCCGGCCCTGGCGAGTCCCGTGGTCTCGCTGGCGCCCACCGTCGCGTCGCCCATGGCAACGAGTACCGCCAAATCCGACGTGGCCGGGGAGTCGATGCACCACTCTTCCGGCGTGTCATCCCCGACGTCAAAAACTGTCGCGCCGAAGGTCACGATGACGTCATCGGCGACTGGTGACGTCATCATCGCGCCGGCACCAGAAGCGGCGGCGATACAGCCGCCACCTTTGGCAGTCAACGCAGCCAACGCCGGTGTGACCGCCTCCGCGCCCGTCGTCACCGCGACCTCCTCCCTGGCGTTACAGACCACGGCTGGCGGTAGTGCCGCGAGGACCGCCACGCCTCCCGCCGTCACCGCCCCCGCCGCCACCGCCCCCGCCGCCGCCGCCGCCGCCGGCACGACAACGCCGCCCCGCGTGACCACCGCTTTCGGGTCCATGACGGCGCGGCACACCATGCCGGGGATGGTCGCCATGCGGACGGCGTGCGCCACGGCCCTGGGTCCCTCCCGCGCCGTGGCGGTCGCCTCCCCGCGGGCCGTCGCCTCCCCGCGGGCCGTGGCGAAGACCCAGCCAAAGCGACCCCCCACTGGCGACAAGAACAAAACCGGCAGCGCTCTCCAGCCGCAGCCCGCTACCAGCACGGAGGCCACCATGAGCACAAGCTGTCAGAACCTTGAGCTGGTGACGTCATCCAGCACCTCCACTGCGGCCAGCGGGAGTAGCGCGGCCGTCGCCTTGGCAACCCCTTTGGGGGCAGCAGCTACCCCGGGGGTGGTTGCTAACCCTATGGCCGGTACACCCGTGATGGCGACCGCGGGGAATGTTACCCCGGGTGCAGCAGCAGCCGTCACCAGTTCTAGTCAAACGGAGCAGCATCAAAGCGAACCACCCAGTCCCATTCCTTCCAGAGCGTCAAAAAAAGAGAAACATCATGACAAATCACCCAAAAAGGCAGGGAAGTCGTCAGCTCAAGCGTCAGCGGTTCAGCTGCAGCTGCAGCTGCAACCGCAACCCGGCGTGGGACCATCCGGGGCTCACAACGGGAGCGGCGACGAGCGGGAACTCCAATCCCCAAGCGGCGGGCGTGCCAACGAACACCGATCATCACCCGCCAAAACGACGCCGCCTAAGGCCAAGGACGGCGACTGTCAGCCGTCGGGATCCCCCGGATCCATGCACAAGACGAGTCCGAAGGCGTCGCTGTCGATGCCTATGGGGGAAGGCAGGGATTACTCTGCCATCCAGACGGCCCACCAGCCGCCCCACCCGTCGCCCATGCCGCGCCAGTCCCAAGTGAGGCGCTACTCCACCCCGCCGGACGTCACCCCGGGCGGACCCGCCTCGCTGGGGGGGCCCATGTGCGGCCGGCAGCCCATGGGGTACCCCCAGGGCGACATGCACTCCCCGCGCGGCCCGCCCCAAGCGCAGCTGCCGCTGGACCTATCCATGAGCAAGGACACGTGCCTGCCCCTGGATCTCTCCATGGGGGATTCCCCGCGTCGGGATCCGGACCGACCGCCCTCTGCCCACAAGGAGAGGAAAGCCGGGAGGTCCTCGGCTGCGGATAAACCGGCCAAGGAGAAAGCCAAAACGAGAAAACCGAAAGACGATGCGCAGAAAACAACTGGGAGAAAGAGGGGCAAAGCCGTGAACGCTGCCACCGCCGCCACCCCGGCTACGACTGTCAATGCCGCCGCAGCAGCTGCAGCTGCAACTGCTGCTGCTGCTTCCATCGCTGGAGTCTCCCAACCTGTCCAGCTGCCCCCCGAGCTGGCCGCCATGGGTCTGACCACCGCCGCCATGACGTGGGCCAACTCCCTGCCGGCGATGGCGGCCTCGGCCGTGGCCGGCGGGGTGGGCCCGCCCGCCTGGCCCTCGCTCTTCATGACGGCGTCACGCCCGCCGCCACCACCACACCCACCACACTCGGCTCTTACCCCGGAGAAACACGCCGTGCAGTCTTCCCCGGCAGGCGGCGGCGGCGGCGGCGGCGCTGGTCACATGTCTCAGAACTTCCCCCAGCAGGGCGGGCCTGGACCAGGCGGTGAACCGGTGAAGAAACGCCGCAAGAGGAAACCTAAAGTATCCCAAGTTGTCCCTGGAACACCCACCGCGGCGGATTGGCAAACTGGCGTATCGGCGCATTCCTCTGACCGTCTCGTTGCGGAAGGTCCTCCGCCAGCGCCAGCGCCAGCGCCAGCCGAGGAGAAAGCCGCCAAGGAACGTGTTGAATGTCCTGTAATAGCCGCCAAGGCGTCTCCTCTAAACCAGGCTGATAGCGTAAGTGCGTCAGCTGCAGGGGAAAGTGGTTCTGTGAACGGCCCAGCAGTGGACGGTCTTCCTTCTAAGAGCATTGACGCTCCGGCCAAACAGTCAACAGAAGATCAAACGGTTAAGTTCAAATCTGTGATTGCAGATGAAACCCAACGCGACAAGATCGTAGCAAAACCTGTGGGTAAAGACGAAAATTTCGCACCTAAGCCTATGGGTAGAGACCAAATCAGTGAAATCGCGACAAAATCTGGCAATGAAAAGGACCAAATCATTGAAGATGCAGCAAAATCGTTGGGTAAAGAACAATTAATTGAACAGGCGACAAAAGTTGGTGGTGATGCTGGTGCCAAGCAAACCTTAGAAACCCCAGTAAAGGCTTTGGGCAAAGAGCAAAGGATAGAAATTGCAGCAAAACCTAGCAACGAAAAGGAGGACCAAATCATAGAAGATGCAGCAAAGTCTTTGGGTAAAGACCAATTGATTGAACAGCCGATACAATCTGGTGGTGAAAAAGACGACCAAACCTTAGAAGCCTCAGCGAAGTCTTTGGGTAAAGACCAAAAGATAGAAATCGCGACAAAACCTGGCAAAGAAAAGGAGGACCAAACCATAGAAGATGCAGCAAAGTCTTTGGGTAAAGACGAATTGATTGAGCAGGCGACAAAAGCTGGTAGCGAAAAAGACAACCAAACCTTAGAAGCCTCAGCGAAGGCTTTGGGTAAAGACCAAAAGATAGAAATCGCGACAAAACCTGGCAAAGACAAGGAGGACCAAACCATAGAAGATGCAGCAAAGTCTTTGGGTAAAGACCAAAAGATAGAAAAACCTGGCAAAGAAAAGGAGGAACAAGCCATAACAGATACAGCAAGATCTTCGGGTAAAGACCAATTGATTGAACAGCCGATACAATCTGGTGGTGAAAAAGACAACCAAACCTTAGAAGCCTCAGCGAAGGCTTTGGGTAAAGACCAATTGATTGAACAGCCGATACAATCTGGTGGTGAAAAAGACGACCAAACCTTAGAAGCCTCAGCGAAGGCTTTGGGTAAAGACCAAAAGATAGAAATCGCGACAAAACCTAGCAAAGACAAGGAGGACCAAACCATAGAAGATGCAACAAAGTCTTTGGGTAAATCCCAATTGATTGAACAGCCGATACAATCTGGTGGTGAAAAAGACAACCAAACCTTAGAAGCCTCAGCGAAGGCTTTGGGTAAAGACCAAAAGATAGAAATCGCGACAAAACCTAGCAAAGACAAGGAGGACCAAACCATAGAAGATGCAACAAAGTCTTTGGGTAAATCCCAATTGATTGAACAGCCGATACAATCTGGTGGTGAAAAAGACAACCAAACCTTAGAAGCCTCAGCGAAGGCTTTGGGTAAAGACCAAAAGATAGAAATCGCGACAAAACTTGGCAAAGACAAGGAGGACCAAACCATAGAAGATACAGCAAAGTCTTTGGGTAAAGACCAATTGATTGAACAGGCGATTCAATCTGGTGGTGAAAAAGACAACCAAACCTTAGAAGCTTCAGCGAAGGCTTTGGGTAAAGACCAAAAAATAGAAATCGCGACAAAACCTAGCAAAGATAAGGAGGACCAAGCCATAGAACCTTCAGCGAAGGCTTTGGGTAAAGACTCTAATATTTATGTTCCTGCAAATTCTCAGCATTCTGCCGAGATAGAATCGGCAGCAATATCGTCTGCGAAGGACCTTGTCAACTTTAAGATTGGAGAAACACCGACCAACGTGAAAGTTCTCACCTCTACAAAAAAATTACCAGATAGCAAACCCCCAATAGTCGCCTCAAACATCCCGGAAACGAATGTAAACGATGGTGGTCTCCCGAATCCGCAAAAGCATGTCGGTGAAGAAGGAGTATCCGAGGTGGAAATTGGGAAATCCTCGGCGAGCAAAGACGCTTCGTCCCAGGATACGGAAGACGGCGTTCCGTCCTCCGTGACGTCAGAAGCGTCAACGAGCGCAGAGACCGATCAGATCGGCGCACCATTGGAAGCGGGTGATTTGTCGTCATCAACTGCCGCGGTGACGTCACCAAAGTCCCTCGTGGCAGCTGCGTCTGATCCGGCGGACGTAACCGCCGGCGGTGATGGCGACGACTCTGTGGTGCAGACCGATCAATCCGCGCATGCGCAATCCACCGGTGCCTCCGCGGCGTGCGACGGAACTAAATTACAGGGGGCGAACCCTGTTGAGAGCGATTCCAGAGAAATAGCCACAGGGAACAACATTACGAAAGAGGCACCCTGTCTCGGCAGTTCTGACTCCGGCACGACCTCTGCAGGTGGTGAAACCCGCGCCGGGGTTTTAACGCCGCTAATGGAATCGGACACTGTTCCTGTGAAGCCACAAGTTAGCCCAGGACCGGAAACGAGTTCGGAAAATCGCGAAACAGCGGCAGAAAAGGGGCACATCGACCTGGACTCATTGGGCTCAGCTATCGCTACAGAGTCTCTGGGTGCCGCTGATGCGAAGTGCGCCGGTGAACTCCCAACGCCGTGCCCAACCGATTTGGCTGAAAAAGCTCAGATTGCTGTACCAGAGAAGAAGGAAGGAGGGGGTACGTCTATTGACGACAAGAAGGCTGAGCACGTCGTCTCTAACGTGTCCGCGGACGTCGCTGTTAAGAACGACCCTCCGGGAAACAAGGCCTTGTCGTCGCCCCCGCTCAAGTCTGGTGATGAGGGCGCCACCGATCAAAACCCAGGAGTTTCGGTTCCCGTGGTAACCGCGGCGGAAAAGGAAATCGGTGGTGCTAACCAGCAATGCTGTGAAACTGGCCTTGCCAACGACAACCTCGAAGCAGCCTCAGAAACTGTCGCGTTGAAGCCGGATGGCGAGAAGGCTTTAGAGAAAGAGAAGGATGGTGACGTTTCAAGTGTGCTGGACCCATCCGGAGTCTCGACGAAGAGGAAATCGTCCTCCCCGACGGACACTGTGAGGAAGAGGTCGAGGATTGATGGTTGTAGTGATGAGGCTGGTGACGCCCAAGGGGCGGCGAGTAAGTCAGAGGCTGGTGACGCCCAAGAGGCGGCGAGTAAGTCAGCGTCTGGGGAGAATCCTTTGTCACCCGGTCAGAAGAGAAAGTTTTCACCAGATGATGCGGTGGACTCCCATGGTAGCCCACGTTCGGAGGACCATTGCAAGAAAGTGAAAGTGGAGCAGGATGTCGCGGTAACTCCTGAGATTGTCAGTGGTGCATCGCTCACATCGTCCCGAGTGGAAGGTGATGCGACATCACCGCCGGCGACTGCCGACAAAGTCGTACCTGGACGGAAAACTCCATCACCAAAGCTTGAAGAAAGTGCGACATCATCCTCTTTAACTGCCGACAAAATGGCGACTACACCCACCAATAAAGTGTTGCCAGGACGTAAGACTCCTTCACCAAACCTTGAAGAAATTGTGACGTTGCCAGCTCCATCTACCAATAAAGGTTCGCCTGGACGGAAAAGTCCTTCACCAAAGTTTGAAGAAAGTCAGACAGTACCATCTCCATCTTCCAACAAAATGTCGCAGAAAACTCCTTCACCAAAGCTTGAAGAAAGTGTCCCGGTACCCTTTCCACCTTCCAACAAAATGTCGCGGAAAACTCCTTCACCAAAGCTTGAAGAAAGTCCGAAGGTATCGTCTCCATTTTCCAACAAAGTTTCACCTGGACGGAAAACACCTTCACCAAAGCTTGAAGAAAGTTTCACGGTAGCCTCTCCATCTTCCAACAAAATTTCGCGGAAAACTCCTTCACCAAAGCTTGAAGAAAGTGCGACAGTGCCATCTCCATCTTCCAACAAAATGACACCTAGACGAAAGACTCCTTCACCAAGTCTGAACGCAGGTCTTAAGCACTCGTCTCGGCCTTCGTCTCCAGCGACCATGCCCAGACGAACAAGTCCGTCCCCGAAGTTGAGTGAAGGCGCATCGCACTGTCCGTCTCAACAGGCGGCGTGCAGTCGTAAAACATCATCTCCGAAACTCGAAAGGGAAAGGAAAGGGACCCCAGGCTGTGCGTATCTGAATCAGAAATCGCCGGTCAGCGGGTGCAAGACCCCGTATCCCAAGCGAGAGGATGGCCACCGTTTATGCACAACGCCTCCACCTAGGGGCGCCACCGTTGCCTCGGCTAGTGCGTGGGGCCGTAAAACTCCCTCACCGAGATCCCTGGCTGGTGAAGAGTCTCGCTCCCCGGGCAGCGCGTCGGACCCCGGGTCTTCCTCCCCTCTTCCTGCCGCTCGCTCCGCGCCCTCCAACGGCGGCCGGAAGGAGGGCGAGGCCAATGGCAGGAGGTCGTCCTCCGCTCCTCCTCCAGGTCGCGGCAACGGCTGTGGTAACGGTGGCGGTAATGGCGGAAGTAATGGCGGCGGTAACGGCGGAAGTAATGGCGGCGGTAACGGCTGCGGCAACGGCGGCGGTAACGGTTGCGGCGACGGCGGCGGCAACGGCGGCGGCAGCAACCCCGGGGGCAGTAACCCCGGGGGAAGTAACCCCGGGGGCAGTAACCCCGGGGGCGGTAACCCCGGGGGCGGTAACCCTGGAGGCGGCCACGGGAAGCACAAACAATCTCCATCGGACAGCCACGCCGGGTCCTCCGTGGACGGCGGCAACCCCAAGCGGACATCCCCCGCGCGCGCCGCCCGCACCGTGACGTCATCCTCGCACCTGATGCCCAGGCCTCGGACCGGAAGCGCCCACGCGCCGCACGCACCCCACGCAACCCATGCACCCCACGCCCCCCACGCCGTCGCCAAGACGGAGGAGCTGAGCATCGTGACCACGCCGCCCGAGAACAACCCCCGTAGACACTCCCCCGGCAGCAAGCGCAAGGAGGAGGCCTCCCCCTCGGGCCAGCAGCAGCCGCCGACGAAGAAGGCCCTCCTGTCCCCCAAGAGGCGGGGCGGCGAGGAGCGGGGCGGCTTGGCCTCCCCGGACCACAAGCGACTGTCACCGACGGCTCGCAAGGCCTCGCGGGAGGAACCCAAGGTGGCCAAGACGTGGCGCTGGGAGGGCCAGGCCAGGCCGAAGCTCGTCTACACGCAGGTTAGTGCCGCTTAGCTTCTTACCCTTACACATGTGCAACTCTTTGTCTCTTCTCCAACTACAACACGCTGGAACGCTATTAAGTATGGTATGGTATGGTAAATGTTTAATCCGTACTTTGGGCAAAACGCCCATGGTACATATACACAGTCGTCAATACAATATTCAAATAGGTGACATACATGCCTATATACAAACGTCAGCTAAAGCGACGCTGGAACGCTATTAAGTGGTTATGTTCGTCTTCTCTTTCTCTCTCAATCGAACTTCTCTATATCTTATTATTAATAATCTCAGTTTGGTATGTGACCAAGGGAGGTGACCAATAAACTTACTACTTTATCTGTCGACCCTGGACCTTGATCATGACGTTCGTAATAGCCACTTTTCCTGCTTGTCTAACCAACTTCGAGAGAATTTTACTAACCTATTTATATTCCAATGTTTTGTCGGTTGACCTTTAACCTTCAACGACGTCCTCCAATCAGGTCGAGGGTCCCCCCGTGACCAAGGACTGCTACCCGGCCATCCGACACATCAAGGACGGTGACCTGATCCGGGTGAGGGACTGCGTCCTGGTCAAGTCCGGACACCGCAAGAGGGACATTCCTTACGTGGCCAAGATCGGCGCTCTCTACGACTGTCCGCAGACAGGTGGGTCTTTGACAGAGTCAGGGAGGAGAGATGGTACCTTGATAGAAAATTGAATCTGTTTTGTGTTTTGTTGACGATGAGTACCAGTTTCTATTCTGTTGTCTTTTTTTTTTTGGCTTTGTGTGAGACTTAGAGGATACTGAATAAACCCAGGTTTCACACTATTTATTGATTTATAATTACCACCAATAGAATTGACGAGCTGCTACGTTCACTTGCATGTTATATATTAAAAGCCGCTACCATTATGGAATCATTAATAGAATCTATGTAAGATAGTTAGGGACAATCTACATAAAGTGGCATAAAAAATGACGGGGTCACCCTAGTGGGCTAGTGGGTAGCATGTTGGCTTTAGGCATACATTTCATCTATTCAATCATTTATTATCCCCGGAAGTTTCTTGAACCAATTTAACCCTGGTGTGCACACAACGTTTTTTACAACTGGGACATTGCTCCGCTCTTGTCTTTCTTCTCCCACTTACGCGAGGGGCCGACGCGATAGCTCAGTGGGCTAGAGCGCTCGCATTGAGTGCTCTGGTCACCTGAGTGTCTAACGGCACGTGGGTCGGTGGTTCGCGCCCTGCTGTGGCCATGTCTGTGTGGTCGCAGGATAAAGATCCCATGTCTTTCTTCGTAAAGAGTAGGTGGTTACCCCGGGGACATGGCTTCACTCTCCCTTCCTTCTCCCATTGACGCCATATGATCAAAAGTGGTTAAAGCGTCCTGAATAACCAACCAACCCACTTACGCGATATGACCAGAAAATTTGTATTACGTGATGTCACATTGTTCTGTATCACTCTTTGCTGAAGGAAAGAAAAAAATACACTATATATATGGAAGTCGCTTACAAATTTATGTACTATGGGCCCGTGGCCCGTTGAGTCCCAATAAATGTGACATTATTTTGATTTGATTTGATTGCTTTCCAGGCCAGATGATGATGAGCGTGCTGTGGTACTACCGCCCGGAACACACGGAGACCGACCGGCTGCCCAAGTTCATCGACAGCGAGGTGTTCGCCTCCCGCCACCGCGACATCATCCCTGTCGCCTGCATCGACGACAAGTGTCACGTGCTCACCTTCAACGAGTTCGCCAGGTCAGCCACCTCAGCCGTCCTCTCAGCCGTCCTCTCAGTCGTCCTCTCGGTCGTCCTCTCGGCCGTCCTCTTGGCCGTCCTCTCAGTCGTCCTCTCGGTCGTCCTCTCGGTCGTCCTCTTGGCCGTCCTCTCAGTCGTCCTCTCGGTCGTCCTCTCGGCCGTCTCGGTTTATACGTAGTGTATGATTGCATGGGCTAAACCTATGTGGGGTTCTCTGTTTGTCTGTCTCTTTTTGTTTCTGTCTCTCTGTCTCTGTCTCTGTCGGTCTGTCCTTTGTCACTGTCTGGCTGTCTGTTTGTCTCTCTCATTTTCCCTCCCCTTCTCTGTGTCAGCCTCTTTCTGTCTGCCGCTCTCATTCTGCCTCTATGTCAGTCTCCTCTCTACCTGTCTCTGCCTCTTTCTTTGTCTGCTCCTCTCACGCTCACGCTATCTGTCTTGTCTCATCTCTCTATGTCTGCTCCTCTCACACTCTGTCTGCCTCTTTCTATGTCTGCTTCTCGCACACTCTTCCTCAGTGGCCCCCTCTGTCTCTATATTTGTCTTTTACTGAAAGAGACCGTCCTATTATACTCTTTGTGTTCCCGACTACTTCTAACAACTACCCGACGTATATCATGTGTATGTCACGGATTGGGGAACATCATTTAGGAACATATTTTGTGGCTACACACTAACTGAGCCTTTCTTCGTGTTATAGATACCGCGCCGAGCAGCAGCGGGTGCGGGACCAGCGGCCGCCCCCGCGTCAAGTTGTACCCTCCACGACGGAGAGTGCGGGGCGAGCCCACCGAGTGCCCACCGTCCTCGCCGACCCGGAAACCATCTTCCTCTGCCGCCGTGTCTATGACGTCAAACTGAAGCGGGTTCTCAAGAATCCCCAAGTCCACATCGGTAGCGCCCCCTAGGGCGGAGATTGCAACTTGCTTATGACGTCAAACTGAAGCGGGTTCTCAAGAACCCCCAAGGTCCACATCGGTAGCGCCCTCTAGGCCAGAGATTGCAAACTGAAGCGGGTTTCTCAAGAACCCGCAGGTCCACATTTGGTAGCGCTAAGGTGGCGCCGCCTAGGGAAGAGATTGCGCCGCGTCTATGACGTCAAACTGAATCGGTGTCAGCCTCGGCGGCGCCGCCTAAAATGCGGACCGTGCGCCCGGTTATATTGTCGGGCTCTGGTTATATTGTCGGGCGCTGTGCATGGAATCTCTATGTACACTGAGCATTGCGTTCCCTGGGCCTGAGAAGCTCCAGTCCTTATGAGTCCTTGCTCGCGTGTGACGGGCTACACACTCGTCTGCTGTCGCTGAAGGAGTTCGGATGCCTGACCGCCTGTTCATCACCTTGGAAACCAGGATACCGCGCCCAGAGAAGAAGCGAATCGGAACATTATTATTAGAATGTGGATGTGGCACGAAACAGCTCCTAACGGAATTCCTCACCTCGTCGTGTCACATAATTAGCCTTCCATTGCGGAGAAACGCTCCCAGACAATGTCTACTTGAAATGCCTCAACAAATCATATTGCCACTGGGATCTGACGTGCTTGCATATTTGGAGTTTTTTTTTTTTCTCGGATATGCTTGGAATATATACTTTATACATGTTTGTATTCAAATGGAATCTGTCTCTTAACTATCCGACATGTTGTAATGTATTGCGGGGGAAAAAACCTCGAGAAGAGTACGATTCAACCAATGAACAATGACCCCATGTGACGCATGTCCATTGTGGCGATAACAGGCAACAGAACTTAGTCATCATTTAACTGGATGTGAAGTACGCTCCGGATTCACGGGATTTGCTGTGGTCTATACAAATGTACATGTATCCGTGTTGTATTGGAGAGACAATAATTTGTGTGAGCGTTTTCGCGGATCAATTTGAATGTAAATATCTAAAACTGCGAAAAAATCTGTCTCCTACAGGAAAGTGTTTGTGGCCGAAGCAAAATAAACACGCATTGTGATTACCCGCCTTTTACATATGAAAAAAAAATATTTTAACTTTTACTTCCGAAACTTCCATGAGGGTCTGTCTTTATTGCTTCTCATACCGCCAAATTGAACCAAAGCATGACCACCACAACCACTAGTCGCAGCGTTTGTAAGGCAGACCGAGTTATTTCCGCATGAGCCAAATTAGAACAAAACTTTCGATGTCACTTTGCCCTGTACTCAGGCGATGTCTACTTGATGGCTTTTGCAGTTTGCAGAAACGTGGACCTAAACCCGGCCAGCGTATACTCTTAAGTTACGTTTTGATTATACCGATACTTCTGGCATGAACGGCTAGCAAATATTCCCAATGGCCTTGATCTCTTGCAGTCGCTAAAACAGGTTTATAAGAGTACAATTCGTGATATGAGGCGGTATTCATAAGCCACACTTAAAGTACGTCAATAGACTTAGCGCTAAGTGGAATATTTGTCGAATGATTATAGGGTTCAAAATACGTAAGTAGTCACCCAAAGGTGGATTTTTTTATTAAGAAAGTGCTAACATTTGATTAAATATATTTTTTGGATCCTAGGCACCACCACAACGAGCTGGTGAGGCTACGACGAAAACTCACTTTTCGTAACTTTTCGTAATTTACGTGTGGTTTATGAATGCGGCCCCTGTAGCTGTCAGAAATCGCTCGTGGCCATGGGTGTCGAAATGACATGTCTACCTTGGGCTATGTATAACGCGTCGACTCCTTGTGGGCTAACTTGATGTGTGTTCTGTCCAGTCACCGCTGACAGTAATGACAGAGACGCCCTGTGGGACGGTCACCGCTGACTAACGACAGAGGGGCCCTGTGGGACATTGCCCATCGCCATTTGCTTCCCGCTATATATACAATACAAACCAAGTGATAGCTTCCAATGTCCTTCAGAACCAACGCTGGAATGTTTAGGAGTCTTTTTAATGTTTGGTCTTTGTGTGAGGATCAGAAAACAACATGTTGAGGAAGATTCATGAAAACGCTACTTTATATATGTATATATAAGAAAATGGATTGTTATTTACTCTTCTCGGATGCTGTACAGTTTACACGGTACACTGGTGTTTGGTACCACGGCCGTTTATGATGTTAATGATGACGGGTGCTATGACAATTGTTCTGTAACGTTCTAGTTATGACGACAGTGACAACAGCCGTTTGAAGGCCGACCACGTACCAGGAGTTAAGTCCTCACTGCGGAGTTTTCGGTCTTTAGTTAAACAGTCCTTGTTGCGACGCCTAGGTGCGGGTGTTATTTGAGGGGGCTAAGATACACGTGTTAATAACACTTGAGGCGTGGTGTATATGAAGCCAACTGCAATTATTTTTTCACCGGGGTCTGTGTTGAAGTAGCATGTTTTGTTTCGTATGAGGCGAGAGAGATGACGTACTACTGTTGACCACTCCTATATTAGGGTGCTATTGGGACAGAAGGTTATTCTGGTCAAGGTGTGGCTGTCTGTAGGTTTTGGGCTCGACTTGGTATTCCGTTGCGAGAAGTTGAAAGTTATTTGTCGAACATTTCATTTTACTTTGATATGAACCAATTGCGTCCTCACGCAGCCTGGCGAGTTTTTTACTTGACAGACGTATCCTTTATCGTGTCGGTCTTATCATACCATACGAAACTTGACCCAACTTAGATGGGGGTGATGAGGGAAGAGGGAGTGGGTTCATGTGGACTGGGAAGGTTCAAAGGACACTCATGATTACAATTGCGAGAAGTCGGTTGTATGTATATTAGGAAGGTTTACTTTTCCTTTCATCACATCAGAAATTTAGGCAGCTGTATATAAACAGTATTTGTAGATGCTATTTACGCGTTCGTTGGTTTTAATTGTTTGCTTTAATTTATCTGCTTGTTACATTACGCATAAATGGATGGCAAGTCGACACTGCCATCTTTTAGTATTATGTGGCCGTTATTGCCAAAACGCGGTTAGATATATATTTAATTGACCGTGTTTTTGTCAATAAAGACCAAGAACGTCTGTTTTATTGGCAGCAGAATGGAAACACTAGATGCCGCGGTGACGTCACGTGTCTTAACTACAACGGCAACATGAACTGGATTCGACACAGACTCTCACTATTTCTTTTTATCTTAACACATTTAATGTTTGTATATATTTTATGTGTGTGCAGTGAATATTTATGCAGTCTGCTGATACTGTAGACCGCACCTATGTCACATAATTGAAGAAGACCATCCTGATTACTTGAACGGTATACCCCTTAATTATTTATTATTATGACCTAGTGGTGAGAATTCGCCACAGCGCCAGACGGCGTTACGTCATTTACCCATGTTCCTTTTTTTGCTTGCCTTCCTGGTAAATAATCCTGAATAAGACTGTTGCCGTCGTTATTTAGACCGGAAGCAGCTCTTATGGTACTTCCAGTCGGTATATCTTCCTGTGTATCACAGTAAAGTGCGTTAATTGCTGAAGTTACGAGAAAATAATCGTTAGTTGTTTACTCCCTGTTTGTTTCCACAACTGATTTTATTTGGGTCTTCCTGTGTTTACTCTAATCAGAAAACCCGTGCAGAATGTGTTCGTGTCTACGGTATCCATCAAAATCTTCATTTTACTGGCCTTAAACTTGTTGTGTTGTGAAGTAGACTGAGCTACTTACATAAGTTTACGTGTTATTATCGTGTTCAAGACTTGATTATTCCCGCTTTTAATTAATTATTGCACCGCCGTTATGCATATCCCTGTCCGAAATTCTATGTGGTACCCCTTGTTATATGTACAGATTGTTAACACGGCTCGACTAGCCAGTAGATTGTGATAGAAGAAAATAAACATAGTATTCTTCGAAGTACACATCTCGACTTGTTTTTTATTGGTGTGTGGTTATCATTGGCATTGAGGTAGAAGTACCTATCTGCGCCAACGGGATTGTCCCTTTGGCGCATATCGCGTTTGACGTTTCGCTCCGAACGTCCTGGAAAGCGAGAGGTCGGTGGTTCGAGTCTGAGCCGTGGTGGTTACCAACATTTTTTAAACTGGAGAATACTGTTCAGGAACTTCTGCGTGGTCGGCGGTAGGTTGCCTAGACTGTATGTTCAGGACGTTTTAACCACTTCTGGTTGCAGGGAGCAGGTGCTGATGAGAAAGCTAGGATGTGGCTGTGCCCCCGGTGCCCCCTTCTTCATGGGTGGGGGTGGGGGGGGGGGGGGCACGTGCCTCTTTTAGCCTCTTTTCCCACGAAAGGGAGACATAGGGGAGCACCTGGGCAAGTGCCCACTGTGCCCCCCCCCCCCCCCACCCCCCCGGGATCCGCCACTGCATATATATATGCACACATTTACTTGAATAATATTAGATGGAATAGACATTGCCCGAAAAATCGCGGTAGGCTAACAACCGTTATTTCCGTTGCTCGTAAATTTGCAATTATTCGTTATATTAACGTGTGAAAGATAGTTACGAAATCGTAAGTTTTAGGAAAACGATGCCAGACTCCCATAAATTAAGTGGCATATGTACCAGTGTATACGTTAATAGGGCCTCTGGGTAGCCATGTCGCATGTCGATTTTAAGAAAAGGTCCATGTAGGTCCATGTCGCGTGTCGATTTTAAGAAATGGTCCATATCACGTGTCGCTAAGTGTTGTGTCGCATGTCGATTTTAAGGCAGCCTCAACGTCGCGTTGTCGATTTTAAAAATCGCCGTTTCGCCGCGTCGAAAAATGCCATCTGAGGCCCTTTTATTTGGGTATACCATAGGGAAGATGGTGTGAATATACATAACATACTATGCGATCAGTTCCGAGCTTAGTCCCTGTATCGCATTGATATGTACGCTCTCCTGTCTCTTTGCCGGAGGGGGTCGCACCCAGGGGCTAATCCACAAAATCTGAACAGGGGGGGGGGGGGGGGGCCGTTTCACGGTCGGATCCTGGGCCAGTAAGTATAAAACCGGTTTTGTTTTTCATATGTAAAATTATAAATTATATAAATTTCGGCCCTAAAAGGGGTGGCCGGGGCCGGATGGCCCCCTCCCGCCCCCTGGATCCGCCCCTGGCACATATCATGCCTATGTGCTGGGTTCAGTTGCGGAGCACGATCGACCGCCGCGAACCATTTGTTGCGGGCATATCCATGATTAACCCTAATTTGGAAATAACAGCCCACTCTAAATAGTGTCAAATATTGATAAATATAGGATAATTATTATGCATCGATATTTACGGGTTATACCCACGTATTGCAGAAGAATCGTCGTCCAGAGTTAAATATTATGATGCGGAACTACTCTCGCTGAGGCGGTCGATCGCGGTCAATCGTGCTCCGCAACTCAACCCTGATGTGGTCCACACATCTAAAAGGCGGGCTCTACGCGGTGTCCCCCGGAAAGGTCGCAACGCCACCTAGCGAGAAGAATGAGAAACACCTGCACGACGAAAATGATGCCGATTTAGTTGCATCTCGTCAACTTATAACATTAGAATCTACTTGTTAAGTGGACTATGTGATCTTTCCCAATTGAGGTTCGAACTTTGTCAACTTGCCAATATGACGACTCTACGACCGTTCACCTGCGAGGATATGCTCAAGTTCAACAATGTGTAGGTTCAATTGTTTGTTGATATCTTGTATTATCGCCCGAACTGGGCGCATTTGTAGCCAGGGTATATATTATATATCTACACTGACTTTTTTGCTGCGGGTGTATCCACTAAATAATTAACCCATATTTGGAAGTAGCAGCACACTCTAAATGGTGTAAAATAGTGATAAGTAAAGGATAGTCAAGTTATTACATAAACCCAGTCATAAATGCCGTAGACTCCCGTTTCAGACCATATAATGATATTTGCCATGAATTTGCCGCGATCGCTCTGAAATTCACTGACGTGAGAAAGCAACACCGTGCAATTTTAATGATACCGAACTTACATTTGTACTGCGAGGTTATCCTTTTTTAAGATACAAACAATATTTTTCCGTGCTGATACTCTATTGGTAGCAGATACTTGGTCGTAAATAGACTATACTCAAATTCATTCATGCCGTTCACACTCCTTTTGGCCGATATCTTCGTTAATATTGGAGAAATCACCACAATATTTTCTGACTGGCTGCAATGAACTAAGACCCAACAGATTTAGACTTACTTTTCTTTCTTTGCTGATCATTTCTTTCTGTGTTATCTAAAGAAATATTCCATATGATGAAGCTCCATTGACCATAAATGTCACCCATTTAACAAACTAAAACAAGGAGCGTGCGCCAAGCGTTGCCTGGCAATGGTTGCCATTGGATGCAATTGAGACAATGGATACAGTATACGTCATAACAGGTACGTGCTCCTTCTTTTAGCTTATTAAGAGGCAAACATTTGTGGTCAATGGAGCTTCATCATATGGAATATTTCTTTGGATAACACAGAAAGAAATAATCAGCAAACAAAGAAAAGTAAGTCTAAATCTGTTGGGTCTTAGTTCAGTGCACCCAGTCAGAAAATATCTCGGTGATTTCTCCAATATTAACGAAGATATCGGCAAAAAGGAGTGTGAACGGCATTAATGAATTTGAGTATAAATAGAATACATAGAATAATCAAGCATGTGGCTTGAGTTTGTTGGCATACTGTTAATCCAGCGATAACAACAAAGCTATAAAGGTGTCAGCTGACATCGCAATGTCTCTTCCTGGACGCTAACAATACCTGTGTTCGGCTTTGGATGTTGCAATTATCCAAAGTTCATAACCATTTTCAGGTAAATTTGTGTTGCGATTAAATAAAATTTAAGATTAACTGAAGTTGTTAACCTGGAAGTGTATAGGAAAAATCATTTGGATTTGAGAATTGTTGCGATTAAGCAGAAGTTGTGATTAACGAAAGTGTAATTAAGTACCACACACTGTATAAGGAATAGCCTATCAGACATTTAGGAAAAAATTGCATCTGATTGCAAAGTGACAGAATAGGTTGGAAAATGCTGTATACTAAATAACAATGAAATGGCAAGATGTCAAATACAGTTATTGCCTTATTTAGAAAATGCTGTATAATAAATGTAGATATTATAAATAGTCATCGCCAAGGTGCAAATCCTGGTAAGATGGGGTTAGGGGCTATGTTCCCAGATCACGAAGAATAAATTGCTTTATTCCCAGATTATAATAAATTAAAAGGTGAAATCCCTGTATGTAATAACGAAGGCAAAAGCATGATATACATATTAAAATTCCTAGTTCATCATAAATAGAAATCTTTGATTATGACATTTGGCTATAAATTCATATTCTATCATTCCCCATTCCCAGTTCACAGTGAAATGAAAAGCCTATTCCAAATGAATGAAAATACACTTTACCACCCACCCCCCCTCCCCTCACTGAAAGATGGTAGCCCTTGTTGCTCTTTTCAGCTGATGATCAGTGGTCTCCCACTATCAAAATAGTCTGTAGGCTAATTTTGATGCATAAGACAATGGGTCTAACCTTGTTTAGTATATTGTACATGTATCTAATGAACACCTACTTTTCTGACACCATGGATTTGCATTTGATCTACTGCCATACTGACAACTGATAAAATGGTGTTGCTGAGTGTGCCAGGATACTAATTGTATTGTCATAGCATTGGAGATGATATTAGCATATTGTTACCTAATTGTGTGATTATGTCCTACTGTCTTTTTGAGAGTGATAAAGAAAAGTTTCTATTTTCAGGAACTTGGATCCATTGACAGAGACTGTATCCTTCTTGTTTATTGATCACAGCATTTCATCCAAATCTTTATGATCTTAACATTGAATAGGTCAATCATTCACATATGTATTCGCTTTTGATAGCCTCGCCAAGTCCATAAAGTTGATACACAAGTTGTAATCAGATTATAACCTCCTTCTTGGATGGACATCATTACATAAGGTGCCTTGAGGCCATTTGTTTTACTAGAGCACCAAACCTTAACTGTTGCAAGTATGGATTACCATTTTACATGCAGTATCTGGCTCACTGGCCAGAATACTTTCAAGTAGCTGAATCACCGAGTGGTGAGATCATGGGATACAGTAAGTATTATGGAATTGCTGTGAAGCTGTTATTGTTATTTTAAACAAAATATCACTTCTACCATAATCACTGTCAAGTGGTAAGATATATAATTTGGGTTTTATTACACTTGTAAAATATAAACAATTTTATTTCCGTTGTTATATGGTGGTTAAGAAGTCTACTGTAGAGAAGATATTCGTGTAGGTATACATCATAACATCCCTGATCTTTGGCGCTCGCAGTTGTTTTTTATATTATTTCTGATGGAACCACGACAGTAAACAAGGGTCCTGTATTTACAGTAATGGGCAAGGCAGAAGGCCAGGGTGACCACTGGCATGGTCACGTCACGGCCTTGACCGTGGCTCCAGAATTTCGTCGTCTTGGACTTGCCGCACAGCTCATGAACTTCCTGGAGGAAATCTCTGAAATGTACGCCCGGTGGTTGCATGATCAACTTAAAGTCTATCGTATGAAAGGACAGTAACATATTCTTTCTGGGAAATATGATCGACATGTATGAAAAATGTTGCAAAGTCATGTAGAGATCTTCAGGCATGAACTTAGGTAACTCATCTTGTCGACCAACGAATTCTTTTTGACGAATGATGGAACTGATATTTTGCGCCTCTCTGTGCACTCGTGGTACAATGCCTTTGATTATGACAAGTACGTGTAGTTTGGTTATGTAATTTTCCACTATTTTCAGTAAATCCTGTGTCTTCGTGGACCTGTTTGTAAGAGTTTCCAACAAGGTGGCCGTGGACATGTACACCCACCTCGGGTACACAGTGTACCGCAAAGTGCTCGACTACTACTCGGGAGATATAGACGAGGACGCTTTCGGTAATTAGAACTATTGTGTGGCTGATCCCATAGTTTTGACTGGGGGGATGTGGGTGGGGGGGGGGTGGTCGTGTTCCCAAATCACGAAGAATAAATTTCTTTATTCCCATGTCACGATGAATTAAACTTCCCGCATACGATAGAAGGGTCGGGGTCGATTTCCCAATTGGCGGTTATTTAGTATTGAAATGCTCTGTTCACGATTAATGAAAATCGTTGATCACCACGGTCGGCTAATATTTTATTCCCAGTTCACTAAGAATTATTTATCTTCATTCCCAGTTCCCGTTCCGACGAACGTAAATACCTATTGCCCCCCCCCCCCCCCACACCTTGACAAGGGCCCGTCATTGTCATCTCCTGTGCTATATTTGCCCCTAATGTCTAATATTCCGGGGGGGCCTCCCTGGCGTAGTGGTTAGGGCACTAGACCGCAGATCAATAGGTCCTGGGTTCGAATCCGGGCTCGGGCACCTAATCTGGGGCATGTTTCATTCCTTCATCCTTCATCGTCTCGGGAGGTTCCTTGGCCCAATTTAGCCTGTATGTGCACAAAAGTGGCCTAAAACACCAACATTCCATTCCTAATATTCCGTACTTCTTACTGTCATGTGTGGTTATGAAAGAACAGTAAAATAGTGGGCTCATAATAGTAATGTCTTTAAGTGTCGTACAAATATATATATATATATATTGTGTTATTACATAAGAGGTCATTATGTTGTTACTGTTGATTTACGGATTGAATGCCGGACTTGTGCATCTTGTGTAAGCAATTGTGGCATCTTAGGGTACTACGTTATACAACATGGGACCTCGGTGACACATAAAGGTTAAAGAGTCCTTTTTTATCAATCAAGCAATCGATCATCACGGAATAATTTTTTTTTCATTGCAGACATGCGGAAAGCCTTGTCACGTGACACGGAGAAGGCGTCTGTCATTCCTCTCCAGCATCCGGTTCGTCCAGAGGAGCTGGAATGACCATGACACCGGTGAACAACTGGGCGGCCCTCCGCCCCCCCCCTCCCTCCCCTGCTCACTCCCCTCCCCCCCCCCCCCCTCTCGTCTGTCTCCCTCTCCCCCTGCTTCTCCACCCCTCGCTCTCCTCATGCCCCTTTACCCCCTTCTGCTCCGCCTGACCCATTAGCCTCCACTTTTACGTCGTGATATATCTCAAGCAAATTCTCCTAAAGTACGCAACTTGAGTTTACAAATGTCGGGATTTGTTGGCTGCTGCATCATGCTCCTGATGTTGATGATTATGTCTAATCGTGTGACGGTTTTCTTAACGGATATCCTCCTTCAGTCTAGGCCAAGTCTAATCCAGCCTTACACCCCCACAGTGTCCTTTTTTTTAGTCCCCAGTTCTCAGTTGTTCACCGGGTATAAGGAATATGTTTTGTCATTATTGATCCATTTTGCTGTATCAACTATGACTAGCATCTGGTTTCATTTCCGACCGAAATTGATGAAATAAAAGTGTTTATATCATACTTCTTTGTGGTTTAATGGGCACGAGAGTCGTGGGAAGACCTTACAGTGACTCTGTTCCAGTACAAAATCAAACAACAAATACAGGTGTTTACATGATAAACTGCTGCGTAATGGCAGGCCTCCCAGCGTACCACTCCTATATTTTCCTATAAAAAGCCGATTTGTCCTATTTGTGTTAGTGTGTAAATTATTTTCATACCCTGCTGAGCACTGAAAAGTGTCTCCATATTGCGATTTGTCACTTAGGGGATATATAGTTTTGACGCTATGTGGACCTGTGTGGGATAATTCTGGGGTATGACTGATTCCTTAAATGCTCTTCAAGGGAGACCATATCTCTTATATAGAAAACTGTTCGTCTTTCAGACATACACATTTGAAAATTTACTTCGCAGGAAAACTTGATATTTTTAGGATAATTCTTAACAATTCGAAAACTGTCGAAATAGGTCCAAGGCCAGGATTTACTTTCAAATAATGCTCTAAAAATGTTGCGCCTAAAATTTCTCATATTTTCGAGAGAAAAAAATTCCTATATCTTGGTGGTAGGATGCTGGGAGGCCTGAAATTGGGTCTTTATTCAAGAACAAATCGCTAAGGATAAAATTGCGCAATACTAATATCCAGATTGTTATACTGATATTTTGGTCTAAATTACACCTAAGCTAGCACAACAACGTACAGTAAAGCATTTACAGTGAACACCAATAAACATCTTTGACAATGAAATAAATCCTGTTTTCAGGTCCCATGAAAATATGGAAAATAACATTCCCTCAAAGCGGGAATTCTCCTTGCATCCCATGTACTCCATACATGTACATCGCGGTGGCAATTGTCGTGAAATAGTAGCAATATATCTGTTAAAACTAACGTTAAACTATCTACTCAGAAATATATGTCTATGTGGCGTCTATATTTGCATGTCCGATACAAATATCTAGGGAAGCGCTTAACGAAGAGTTTCGAGATCTGACTCCTGTCGTTAATTTAAATGTGGATTTTCCGTTACTGCAGTAATGACAAATAGGCGACTGCTAGTACGCAGCCTCTTGGGTGATTTTTTTTTCTGCTATTTAAAATAAAATTTAAATAAAACTGTTGACTTTGAAACTTAAATCAATTTAGCCACATTTTAGTGAAGCACACAGTGGAATGTTCCTGCTGTCGTGGGACAAGCCGTTGACTTCAAGTAACGAACTAAAACATTCGCTAAATAATCAGAGTCCTCGCCACGTATGTGCTTCTCCCCCAAAATGTTGCTGCGTATTTATGTACACATTATATTTACATTATTCCACGATCTTAAGTGTGGGATGGATGTGGATGGAGTTGTGATGTCAGTGTCTGTGCACTGTCAGCTTTCTCCAGTCAACAGCTAGACTAGGACTCTGGCCGACTCGTGGTATTAAAAACCAGGTTTATTTCATTTCTTTCACTCACCGCCGACCATAATTCCTTCCCAACTACTGGTCAATTTTTATTCCCACTTCATTGCACGGACGTATTCAAGACGGCATTATAAAAATATTACAGCCGAATTAATCATAAAAAATGTTTAGATACTCTATCGGCGCGGACTGGTGAAGATCCTTGCCAGATAAACAAAAAATTCCTCCACTTTGATGGTGCTTTGATTTAGGTTACACAAACACCTGTTTGGTCGCTTCCGGCGCTGGTTATGTTGAAACGTGCTCGCCAGACCGGAGTTTTTGTGTCGGTTATTTTTCACTCCTTTACCAAATAAACTTTGATGGTATTCACTTTGAGATGCCTGCGCCGTATCCCGCCTTCTTCTGCTTCCGCCTCTCTTGTTTATCGCGTATCGCCTCCTTTCGACGAATCTTATCCGCTTTCCTCTGTTTCCTCTCCATCTTCTTCTGTCTATCCTGCTGCCGCTGCTCCCTGAGAATCTCCTTCTGCCGCAGTTTCTCCTCCCGCTCCACCTTGCGCTGCTGCGGATCCTGAGGGCACTTGCCCTTGTGAGCGATCTGGACGTTGCGACCGGATACACACTCAGCCACTCGGAGGAAGCAACGAGACTTGTAGGATACGCCATCGCTGCCGCAGAGCGGGTTGCGCGGGCCGCCCTTGCAGAAGAGCACTGTGGGACAGCGACACATCGGGATGCCTTGGATGTTGAGCATACACACCTCGTGCTTGGAGCACGTGATCTCCTTACACGCGTCTGATTGACCTACGCGACGCACGTTCCAAAACGAGAAAAAAAAGAAACAAAAAGTGTTATTATACTATAGGCCAAGGTGTCATCTTATGGTGTCAACTTCAAAGGAAGGATCTACTTTATATCGTTCACCACCAAGTTGGTATTTGCATAACCAGGGGAGGGGGTGGGGGTACAGCGGAGAGTGGCCACGTCATGTTATTCCGGAGCCGCGGGCATACTCATAACTTTTCCTAATGTTCCTATATGTTTTCTACACAGAATATATGCGTACCTGACTTATATTTATCGCAGGAGGTATACACATGGATACTCGGAACTAATTGCTATTTTTAAATGCTGCTTTCTCGTTATGTGGTGAGTCAGGGAATTTATTGATTCCTCCTGAATTCGTTTAGTCATTATATAGTTTTCGGTTTCCAGGCTGCGCATACTGAGATTAAATAATCGAAATAAATTTGTTTAGGCCGCTTTTGTAAAGGCTAAACTGGGTCAAGGAACTCCTTGTACAACGAATAATGAACAGATAAAACATGCCCCAAATTAGGGACCCGGATTCGGACCCAAGACCCGTTGATGTGCGTGTCCTAAAAAATCGAATAAGTCCACAGTCTTTTATATATAAATAAATAATGCGGGTTATTGATTTGAGGTATATGAATATTGAACAGTGCGAAATAACAACCTGGATACCCACAGATTATATATACACAAAGCGCAATATACCTGCGAAACTGCCACATCATTTAACAGTTAACCCCCTGAGAATTCCCTAATCCTTACCCGGGGTTCGTTCCGTGGACCACACGCTAGGGGTCGCTGTGAGGTCGCCCTGTACCAGGGTATCCACGGGTCGAGCAGCTGACATGGCAGACACCGGATGGCAGACGGGACAACAGCCACACCAGTCCTTCAGGATCATACCACTACCACACGTATCTGGATTAACAATCGGGCAGGTGCGCACGTCACAAGGGGGACACCACGTTTCCTTCACCGGAGCCTCCTGCGTGGGATCCAGATTACTATTACGGGGTAATCCGGACGGTAAACTCTGGGCGACGTTCCCGGATGGCTGTCCGGGGGCCGGAATAGATTGACCTCTCCTACGATTGATCGGATGTTTTTCATTCTGATTCTGTCCTCTCCGGGCGTTCGGGACATCCCGACCCCGAGATGATCCGGAATCCGGTAATCTGGATTGGGATTGAGACTTTCCGGAGCGTCGCCCGCCGCCGCCGGGCTTGGCGCCGATGACACCGGAGTCCGGGTTGTGTCTACGCTTGCCCTCCGAGCGGCGCGGCTGCAGAGTTAGATCCCGATCGGGGCTTGGCAGTCCGCTGGTGTCCAGCTTGGCGGGCCTCCCCACCCGGCGGCCACCTTGGCCGCCCTGTCCCCCTTGGTCCCTCCGTCGGGGGAAATCTCGCTGCCACCCGTCCATTGAAGACTTCCGCCTGGCGGCGCCACCTGCTCTGCGGCCGCCGCCGCCGCCGCCATCACCCTGTGACTCCGTCCGCCAGCGTTTGTTATCCCAGTTCCGCGCCTGTGATAGTATGACCAAGTTTAACCCTATCAGTAACGTGGAGAAAACGCTGAATGGAATTCTCATCTTAAAGGGTGAAAAATGAAGACAAAAGGTTCAATCTCGATATATGACGTTTGCTGCCCACGTGGTGCCCGTGTTTACCACCGCCAGGGGGCGCGCTAATACCGCCTCCTCGTCCCCGGAGCCTGTGGAATAATCCTTGGTTTTATAATGAAGACATTCACCAGACCCACGCCTACAATGTTAACAACCACGCCACGCTGCGCCTCTCTAGTCCCGAAGCCTACAAAGTGATAATCGGAGATGAAGTCGGGTTGCACTGATATCTTTGATAACATGCCTTGGGTCTAGGTCTGCATGTGCGTGGGTTGAGCCAGCTAGCAGGTCGTTATCTCCTAGCGTGATCCATCGGTGTAAACAGACTCCCCGACACTAGAGGGATGGTGTGAGTGTGCTGTCTGGATTACAGCTTGCGTGCGCAGCCTGGCGAATATTGGCACGCTCAGAGAAGTAAATTCATCCTTCGGGGCAAAGTCACCTCTTTTTTGGGTTCACTGTGGATGACGCGTGCCTGGAGCTGTCACAACATCGCTTGATGTTCGGAAGCAACGCTCGGTGTCTATCCGCGTGTATCTCTACAGCATATCAAATACCCCTCGCTCCTCGCACAGCCACCAACTGACCAATCTGTATGTCTGGCCAAACGCCTCCGCTGGCTGTCTGCTCGCTAGATGGCGCGATCGCATGCGTTCTGACGAGGCGACCAATCTGATAAATCAAGGGAAAATAAAGAATTATCAATCAGGTTAAGCGCGAAAATTACAAATAACCAAACAGCACATCAACTATAGAATAATGTATGTTTTTCTTAGACGGACAAGATATTTGTATTATCTTATCTTTAAGTTACGCAAGAAGCAGATGAATTAAGATACTGCTGCCACTGAATTCACCCATTCTTCCACTGGTCTGAGAGAAATCATTTGATCCAAATCCTAAACCGATATAAACATGCACAGCAGCCGTTTTTGGGGGTTTTAACTTGAAGATATATATTGATAAGGACTTTAGACATTTATTAAAGAATTAATCTATCAAAGATTCCATAGTATTATGTAATAGATGTCCATTATGTAAGTCATTGTAAAGCGTAGGTTCAACAGTTATGCGTAGTCTCGCCTAGTGTGATCTGCGCAGACTGCGGAATCTAAAACGCATATGTGTGGGACGGGGGTGGAGGGAAAAAAATACACTGATACCCCTCCCCCCTCCTTTCTCTCACTCTCATGCCTCGCGTTTCCTTGGTTGGTTCTATTATGCCGATTTTGTCTTCTTTGTTCGGAATTTCTTTTCAGAAAAATAGTTCATATAATTATATACTAATTATCATTTATCTTATATCCCATCAATAGAAAGAACCCCTTGTACTATGAATATGGTCGAAATATCCTGCAGAAAAGAAATTGAAAATGAAAGGTCGGCAACGCAGTTATACTTGTTTTAAGTTCTAACTGTGGAAGTGACTCATACGGCATGCATAGGGGAATTAACATTAGAGCGGCATACACAGACTACAATTAACCTCTTACATCAGTCACCATCCATCACAAATACGGGAATCACATACACCATACCACTCCGAATACTGCTCTATCTTCTCTCAAGTCGAATAGCTCTTTCGTAAAACTGAGGGGTGTTTGAATTACCCACTTTAATCTGTATCCGCACCACTTGCTATAGCTGATCCTATGCGTCTTAGTTTCCGGCGGTATAGTAATACGATATATCCTCACCGGTGGTTGATATTTGCGGCTCTCCGTGGGTTGATGATGCTGCTGGTGATGATGATGGTGATACGTATCCAGAGAATGATACTCTGGGTAGCGAGACAGCTTAGCGAGCAGCACTGAATGACGGACTGACCAGACTTCTTGGCTCTCTGTCGGTCTGTGCGTACGAAGGGCTCTGGTCGCGTGTGAACCGCCGCACTCCATAGAGGTCCGTATTATATCCCTCCTGGAAAAACAGCTGAGACGGTCGTTGCTGGGTTATTGGGTCTGTACGTGTGTGGTGTGTATGTGTGTGTGTGTGTCAGTGTGGCTGAGGGATTTGGTGTGGGAGGGGATGAGGCGATGGGGGTTTTGACTGCGCTGCGGAGCGGGGTCATAGATGCGGGTTATAGGAGGAAAAAGGGTGGGAGGAGGGGGGGTCGGGGGGTGGGTGGGGCGGTAAGCCGGAGGGGCGAGCTGACATGTAGTAGGTACGAGTCGGAAGGCGTCAGAAGAGGAATGGGTGGGGGTGGTCCTAAAAGGTGAGAGAGAGGGTAGGGGGTGGATGGGGGTGGGATATGAAGATGGAGTGGGAGTCGGGGGGGGTGGGGCAGGAAGGGAGGTGGGGGGAGGGTATACGCGCGGCCTGAGTAGTATACATTGGAAAGCCCAGGCCCTCCCTGCACCTGGCAGGCATTCACTGCATCAACCTGTCTGTAATTAATGCCAAGCTACAGGCTGTCGGGCAGACCAGTCCATCATGCAGGCACCCACCCCAACCCCCACCCATGCAGGCTCCCCTGAGCGACTGCACCCCCCTCCCCTCCGCCCCACTGCCCCTCGCCGAAAAGGCTTCTCCCGCCCGTTACGCCGGTAAGATCTTCTATCGGGAAACACAACCATTAGTGAACAGGTGGGGGGGGGGGGGCTAGTCAAGGAGAGACGCGAATGGCGATCCTGATACGATAAACCGGTATACACCCTTAATTGCCCGTAGCTCAACGGCGGCTGATATGCTTTGATAACAATTTGTCGGGTCGAATATTTATTTGGGTAGATGTTTCCCAGACCCAGGCGTTAAAACATATGACAGGAATGATCGCACCTTGCGTTAAAAAATCGACATCTCTTTCAGTATAATATCGGTAGAAAACGTGTTTTCAGTAAGTTGTCGATAATTTACATCATGACGTCACGTATGTGTAGTCCATAGAGGGAGCGCCGTGTATCAATGGTGATTATCCCGTGAGAAACGGATTAACCTATTCTCTTTTACCTAATGTGTTTGAGAGCTCTTGAATTCGAAACCTGAAGGCCCGAAGCAGCGTGTGAAACCTTGACCACAGGCTTGCAGGTTTAAATACAAGTTTTTTCTTATTCGAAACTCCCCCCAGTACCGCGATAAAATAATTAACCGTGAAGTATTAAGTTGGTTTCCCCCATTTCCAATTTATGTGGGTCTGTTGAACAATCACTGTTTCGCAATGCCCTCGTAAATACATTTTTCCGATATCAGCTTAAATTTGTACAGAACGCAGTGCCAGTAGCACATATCATACGCATGCTCAGTCGACATCTGGCAGATGGGAAGCTTAGTAGGAATCACATGATGTGACCGGTAGAATACCGTCTGAATCACCGCATGCCACGCAAGAAATATGCAATTAATTCTCTCTATTTCTCTGTTTATACAGTCTTGTCGCCTAGAACTTCGCTTAGACGGAGTCACCTTGTCGTTTTGGCAACAGTCGTCCACTGGTCCGCATCCGCTTACCAAAAGGTACAAACTAAACTCAGACTGAGAAATAGCTTGACGGGTATCACTTCAAAAGATGTTTATTCGATAAAACGCCTCAAACGAGTCTAAACTGCCGTTTTCTGACGTCTCAGCCCGCAGTAACAAGCTACTGGATTGTTTAGGTCTTCACTTCTCATTGCTTCCCGCAGCATTGACGGATCGTGACGCCAGGTGGCGTTAGGAGACGGTTCTTGGAAACTGCTGCCATAAAGGGTGAATTCGGATATGCGATCGGAGTACTTGGCGCGGATATTTGGAGCATGCTGACTCACTCTTTCCGCACATAGGCGGATCAATATTAACCGAGCGCAAAATCCGCGGTCCGCATGAATGTTGCACTTGCTGGACTGCACAAATTATGAAGATCGTTAAATAGCGCCATAAAATAAATCAACGGATACGTATTGTGTTCATTATCTTATTCTCGTTGTTATAATATCATTTACAGATTTTTTGCAGGTCGCAATACTACTATATATATATTAAATGTATTGTGCGGCCTGGACGCCATGTTGGAAATCCTCGTGATCCTCCTCTGGGTGGGGAGTAAAATGTACCACGTGACCGCCCTATCGGACCACAATCTCCGCGTTCGGTTATGCACTCCGCGGAGTCCGACTACTCCGCTCGCATACCCGAACTCACCCAAAGTGAGTCCCCTTCGTCAGAGAAACTCACCCATCCACAGGTCTACGAGAGATACGTTTTTTGGCATTGGACAAACTCGCATAACGGCCCTCTATGAATTACTCACTCGGCTTTGGCACTCTGATACATACTTCTTGTAGTCAACGTCCTCAATGCACTCACACACTCGCCCGCCAGGGCGGCGCTGCGCAAATCGATGGGATAATTAAAAGAAGTCGCGCATTGCTACAAATCACCCGGGACCCAGCCCAAGCCTAAGAACGCACTGTATCTGCCGAACAAAGACAAGTTCGCACTGTATCTGCCAAACAAAAAAAAAGTTCGCACTGTATCTGCTGAACAAAGAAAAGTTCGCACTGTATCTGCTGAACAAAGAAAAGTTCGCACTGTATCTGGTGAAAAAAGAGAGTTCGCAGTTATCACTTTTTCAAAGCGGTACAAGAGATATGAATACAACATAACATCTCGTGCACCATTACAGTACACCATTGCTACAAATGACCGGGGACCCAGCCTAATCCTAATAACGCATTGTATCTGCTGAACAAAGAAAAGTCTCGCACTGTTAACACGTTTCAAAGTGGTACAAGAGATATTATGTTGTTGAGCGGAAGAACGAAGCCCCCGAAGCGAACGGGAGCTTAGTTGGCAGAACGACGCTAAACTTGACAAAACTTATTATTTATGTTAGCGGGCATGCAAATATTATGAAAACTGTCTTACAAAAGCGGTAGCAAAGTTCGCAATTAAACTTTTTGTGCTGATAATTTTGTATGAAATACACTTTCAAATAAAACGCTGAAGATGAAACATATTAAACTGCCTTTATTTAAGAGCTTCAGCAAAATGACACATAAGCGTCGGGATCTTATGGACGACTTTCCCACGGCATGACGTAAACAAGCTGTCCTGCGTAAATCGATAAAAGTCGACTCACCACCCACGGTAACAGAGGTTCGTACATCCGGGTTCACTCACTTCGTCTTACTTCGACATCCCCTCCCCTATCTCTGGTAAATGCTCGTGAGTTGTACACATATGATAACCCCGCCCCCCACCCCCTCATAACTGTCCAAAGGTGCCACCAAGTGACCCCCCCCCCATGCACCACCATTCCCAACCCCCGACATTATAATCTAACCCACAGCCCATAATCCAATACCCCAACCTTATCATATCCCACCCTCCCATATAATCCACATCGAGACATGGTATGGGTTAAACAGTTCATCGACGGAGACGTCTTTTGATCGGCTAAGATACCCCTCTATGACGTCACATCCGACTCAATGAAAAGCCCGGCGCGTAGAACCGACAATCCGATATGGCGCTTGATCACGTAACCCGCTATCGGTTCTCATCGGAAGGGCGTCAACTTTCCTCCCCGGACGAGCTACTGCTGGAGCTACTGCTGGAACTGCTGCTGGAACTGCTGCTGGAACTGCTGCTGGAACTCGAGCTCGAGGAGCTGTCGGTGTCTTTCTTCCGCCTCCGGCTTCTCTTCTCGAGAGATCGTTTCTTCGCCGCACCGCCGGCGTCGTGTTTCCGCTTCCGGTTGCCCTTCTCGTCTCGTCCTTGTCTCGCTCTGCTCACCTCGCGGCGCTCATCGTCGCTATCGCTATCCGAGTCGGACTCTTTGCCGCGTTTCTTCTTTTTCTTCGTCTTTTCCGTCCCATTCTGTTTCTTCATTTCCCCACCCTCGCTGGAGCTGGAACTGGAGCTGGAATCGTCCGAGCTGCTGTCCGAGGAGTCCCCGTCGCCGGACGCTCGTTTTCTCGGCACGTCTTCCATCGGTTGGTGAGTCTCAGCGTCCGCCACGCCCTGCCCGTTATTCTCGGACGCTCGGATGTCGATCTCGGCCTCTTGATTCTGTCTCCGCCACTGCCGAGCCATGGCCAGGAGCCCCGGCACAGCCTCCCCACCCCCGGTCCCGGCCCCCTCCCCAGCACCCGCCCCTGAACCATCATCCCCGGCGCCGTCGTCGTCCGAGTCCACCCGCTTCTCTTCCGCCGGTTTCTGTTCACTCGCCCTTCGTCCCCCCTCCCCGGCATCTTCCTCCTCCTCCTCCTCCTCCTCCTCCTGGTTCTCAGTGGTCTCCTCATGCTGCCACTGCTTGGCTCTCTGTAGCAGAGCCTCCGCCATGGAGCGAGCCGCTTGTCTGTCCACTCCTCCCCCCTCTCCCTCTCCCTCCTCCTCTTCCTCATCCCCTTGAGCTGATGGCGTCCCTGCCTCCCCCTCCCCCTCCCCCTCCCCCACCCCACCCGCCTCCTGTCTCTGCTTCCACATCTTGGCCATGGCCAGCAGCTGGAGGTTGGGTTGCGCGGCGCGGTCGTCCGGGAAGATATAGTCGAAGTACTCCTCCCACCCAGCGTCCATCTGCAGCGAGATAGCAACGACCTCTAGATCAGTGACCAGGTCTCACAACAAACAACATCATCTATATATAGATCTATATTTATGTTTATAAACAAAAATTATATATAGTTTTCCGATCGATAATAATATAATATTTTTTGTCAGCTTTCAAAATTATCAATGCGTCTAAAACTAGTCCTTGATTAGCATTCATCCGTCTGCGTAAATAGGCCAGTGTGAAATTATGAAAAAAAGTCACATCTATATGATTGTCAACTGCTAACGTATATGAATACGTCCTTATTATGTCATATCCTCAATGCGAGCATTTAATATCAAGGCGATAAACTGAACAACACAAACCCCGTCATCCGTGGTGACCTTCCTCCGTTTCTTGACCTTGTTGGGCATCAGTTTTTCAATTTGAGCTCGAGACTCCTCGTCCCCGTACTCATCCTGAAACCAGAGCAACACGTGAACGTTACTTGGCAACGCGCAAAGGGACATGGCAACAAAACATTGATTGCTAATACAACGATACATATAGCGTGACAACGATACATATAGCGTGACAACGAGACATATAGCGTGACAACGATACATATAGCGTGACAACGATACATATAGCGTGACAACGATACATATAGCGTGACAACGATACATATAGCGTGACAACCATACATATAGCGTGACAACCATACATATAGCGTGACAACGATACATATAGCGTGACAACGATACATGTAGCGTGACAACGATACATATAGCGTGACAACGATACATATAGCGTGACAACGATACATGTAGCGTGACAATGAGACATGTAGCGTGACAACGATACAAGTAGCGTGACAATGAGACATTTTCGCGTGACAACGATACATATAGCTTGGCAACGATACATGTAGCGTGACAGCGATACATGTAGCGTGGCAACGAAATATGTAGCATAACAACGATACAATGATTGAGAGAGGCAGACAACTTAATATACCCAGAGAAGAAAGATTGTGTCCATATTGTCAGAGATTTTGTATCGACGAAATTGAAACCCAATTCCACTTCATGTTTAAGTGTCAGCTTTATACAGATATTAGGGAGAAATATATTAATAAGAGCTTTTACAAATACCCATCAAAAGAAAATTTTATCCGACTTATGTGCGCAACCGACGAGAAAACTCTATACGGAATCTGTAAGTTTATTATTGCCGCATTTAGCAGAAGGGAACAACAGGGGTATTAATGTGGATGAGATGATTATTGACTTGGATTGTTGTGTTGTTGTTTTTTTTGTGTTGAATGCTTTTGTAATTTGTACCAGGGCTGGAGGCCAGCCAAAGTACTGAATAAACATACATACATACAACAACGATACATATAGCGTGACAACGATACAAGTAGCGTGACAATGAGACATGTTGCGTGACAACGATACAAGTAGCGTGGCAACGATACATGTAGCGTGACAGCGATACATGTAGCGTGACAACGATACAAGTAGCGTGACAATGAGACATGTAGCGTGACAACGATACAAGTAGCGTGACAATGAGACATGTAGCGTGACAGCGATACATGTAGCGTGACAGCGATATATGTAGCATAACAACGATACATGTAGCGTGACAACGATACATGTAGCATAACAACGATACATATAGCGTGACAACGATACAAGTAGCGTGACAATGAGACATGTAGCGTGACAACGATACATGTAGCGTGACAACGATATATGTAGCGTGACAGCGATACATGTAGCGTGACAACGATAAATGTAGCATAACAACGATACATGTAGCGTGACAACGATACATAAAGCGTGGCAACGATACATGTAGCGTGACAGCGATACATGTAGCGTGACAGCGATACATGTAGCGTGACAGCGATACATGTAGCGTGACAGCGATACATGTAGCGTGACAGCGATACATGTAGCGTGACAACGATATATGTAGCATAACAACGATACATGTAGCGTGACAACGATACATGTAGCGTGACAACGATACAAGTAGCGTGACAATGAGACATGTAGCGTGACAACGATACAAGTAGCGTGACAGCGATACATGTAGCGTGACAACGATACATGTAGCGTGACAACGATATATGTAGCATAACAACGATACATATAGCGTGACAACGATACAAGTAGCTTGACAATGAGACATGTAGCCTGAAATTACATGTAACGTGACAACGATACATGTAGCGTGACAGCGATACATGTAGCGTGACAACGATACATATAGCGTGACAACGATACATATAGCGTGACAACGATACAAGTAGCGTGACAATGAGACATGTAGCGTGACAATGAGACATATAGCGTGACAACGATACATGAAACGTGACAACGATACATGTAGCGTGACGATACATATAACGTGACAAGGATATATGTAAGCGTGACAACGATACATGTAGCGTGACGATACATATAACGTGACGAGGATATATGTAAGCGTGACAACGATACATATAGCGGGACCAGGACACGAGCAACATGACCAGGACACAAACAACGTGACCACGACATAAGTATAGCGTGACATTTAAAGCAGATAGCGTATGGGTGGCACTGTGGCCCCGGGTATTTGAAACGCTTTGAATGTGATTTTTGTTCAAGGTTACAAAGTATACTGGGAGGGGGCGGGGAGGGGGGTACACTTGGAAATCACATGCCTCACAGGGTAAACAAGCGGACCCCATCTGCTATTGGAACCTCGACATATTAACAGGCGGGTTTCCTGAGAGGCCGACAGTACCGGCAGACATTTACCTGATACTCTTTTAATGCCGCCCCCCCCCACCCAGCCTCTCACGTCCCTGTTCCCTCACCCAGACGGCGGCGCATGTCGCCGTCACCACCTTATCCGTCTAAAACCCATTAACCCGCCGGTTGCCATGGAGACACATAGGAAATGTGCCATTTAGCCAGCAGCCATTTTAACTTGCGTCACGAGGCCTATATGATCCATTTTTGGGTGTGGATGTGTGGAGGGGGGGGGCGGCTGGATGGTAGGGGGGGGGGGTTGTTAGGCTGTTAGTACCAGACATACTAGTAGAGCTGGATTCCAGGGAAATCTGAAGTAACCGTGACGAGGTCGACTGTATCTATAGCAACAAAGGCTATGGCTTAAAGCTATCCAAGTTGTCACTTGGATAGTTAACCCCAAGTGGACTAGCGGGATAACACTACAGCCCAACTCCGCTTTAGTTACCACAACGAGAGATCGCCCTTACCGCAGCATTTGGATGGAATAGAAATATAAAATGTTGTTTATTTGTTTATTAAATATTAAGACCTTTTCCGCTGGCCAAGTGAAATCTAGGCGGCATGTCCCATTTCTTGAAGTAGTAGATCTATCTTCGAACGGCGATACAGGTATCACTGAGAGCCAGATGGCAACGTCACAAAGAACGGAAGTATTTAAAAGTCTCTTGTCGCATTGGTAGGGCCCCATAGGGGCTTTTTCGACACGGCGACACGGCGATTTTTAAAATCGACAACGCGACATTGGGGTTGTCTTAGAATCGACACGCGACATAAGACTTAGCGAAACGCGACATGGAACTTTTCTTAAAATCGACACGCGACATAGACCTGTTTTTAAAATCGACACGCGACCTGGACCTTTTCTTAAAATCGACACGCGACATGGACCGTTTTCTTAAAATCGACAAGCGACATGGTTACCCCCCCCCCCCCCCTCAGGGGCCCTATTGGTGACGAAGCCACGAGTGACGTCATCGCGACTGTCATCGCCATTTTAGGCGTGCTACGCAGTTTCCTGCGCAACCAACTGTTTGGGATCTTTTAAAAGCCATTCGCTGTCTGCACCTCGCCGGAGGTACTTGAACCCGCCACGTGTCCTTGCACCAAGGGGAGAGGGCATAGTGGGAGGGAGGGGCGGGGGAGGGGGAGGGGGGGGGGGGGTACAGGAGCGGGCGCCGCCGCCGCCAGGGCTGCCGCGCCTGGGCGATAAATCAAGCTCTGAACGCTTCCACGTCTGCTGTTGACGGCCAGGACGCTCAGTGCCAGGGGGTGACGTGGAGGGGGGGGGGGGGGGGGAGGAGAATGGGCAGTGAGGCGGAGGGGGAGGAGAATGGGGACTGGGGACCCACATGCCTCGGCGTCCGAAGTCCCGGCTAGCCACCCCCTCTCCGTTCCATTTCTCCCTTTCAACACCCCCAACCCATCGCGTCGCGGACCTCCAACCCGATACAGCCGATGTCCTGGCTGCTATCCCAACCCCGCCACCCATCTTACCCCCACCCCCCCCCCCCCGCCACCCCCCGACCCCGCTCAGCCTCCGGCTGATTCACTCCGGCACCATATCACGAGGGACTGATGTACCCCGCTATCTATCTTCACTTTGTCAGGTCCCGGCGGAAGAATTAGCGCGGAATGAGATATGTTTTGGACATCAGTTGCGGTGGGGGGAGGAGGAGGGAGGGGGAGGAGGGGGGGGGGGGGGACACGGCGACGGCGGGTGGGTTCGGGGGAGGGGGGGGGAGACCGGGGGTGGCGGTTAGTGGCAGATAGTGGGGTGGCGGGGCGTGGGGTGGCGGGGCGTGGGGTGGCGGGCGGTGGATGGATGGATGTATGTAGAGTTAGCAGGATGACGGGTGAGTGAGAGAGAAGGGGGGGGACAGGCGGGCGCGGGGGGCGGGATGTGGGGGAGGGGTTGCCTGACGGCCGTGTAGCGACAGGTGCGCCCCCGCTGCCAGGTTTAAGTTCCCTGAGGTTACCACGGCCGGGATGAGGACAAGGCCCTTCAACGAGAGAAACGTCGGCGATAAGATCATGACGGCTAATCGCTTGTTTATAGAGCGAGGAAGGGGGGGGGGGTGGGGGAGGGGGCAAAGGGCGGAGGATGGGGTGGCGGAGCGGGGGGAGGGGGCATCAACCAGACGCCCAGGGAACAGAGATGGCCGCTGACGCATAACACCCCCTATCCCCCACCCAACCTCACCCCACCCCAACCCCACCGCCGACGCGGCAACAAAGTGTAGAAAATAAATCCCCGTGTGTTTTTCCTTTCAAATATTTTTTTCACATTTTTTGTATTCCAGCTACAGCAAGATGACTCTGTCGAATCGTGTTACTGCGCACACACCACACCACACCACACCACATTTCCACTCCATGTCTTCACGACGCGAGCAGACATTAAAGGAAAACTGTAAACGCAAATCTGTGTATGGACGAAGTGTGACTGGCACGGCATTATGTGACGGCTTGGCAGGGCATATATAGCGGCGACCGGCCACGTGGCGATGGTGGCATATATAGCGGCGACCGGCCACGTGGCGATGGTGGCATATATAGCGGTGACCGGCCACGTGGCGATGGTGGCATATATAGCGGCGACCGGCCACGTGGCGATGGTGGCATATATAGCGGCGACCGGCCACGTGGCGATGGTGGCATATATAGCGGTGACCGGCCACGTGGCGATGGTGGCATATATAGCGGCGACCGGCCACGTGGCGATGGTGGCATATATAGCGGCGACCGGCCACGTGGCGATGGTGGCATAATATAGCGGCGACCGGCCACGTGGCGATGGTGGCATAATGTAGCGGCGACCGGCCACGTGGCGATGGCGGCATATATAGCGGCGACCGGCCACGTGGCGATGGTGGCATAATATAGCGGCGACCGGCCACGTGGCGATGGCGGCATATATAGCGGCGACCGGCCACGTGGCGATGGTGGCATAATATAGCGGCGACCGGCCACGTGGCGATGGTGGCATAATATAGCGGCGACCGGCCACGTGGCGATGGTGGCATAATATAGCGGCGACCGGCCACGTGGCGATGGCGGCATATATAGCGGCGACCGGCCACGTGGCGAGGGTGGCACATATAGCGGCGACCGGCCACGTGGCGATGGTGGCATAATATAGCGGCGACCGGCCACGTGGCGATGGCGGCATATATAGCGGCGACCGGCCACGTGGCGATGGTGGCATATATAGCGGCGACCGGCCACGTGGCGATGGTGGCATAATATAGCGGCGACCGGCCACGTGGCGATGGCGGCATATATAGCGGCGACCGGCCACGTGGCGAGGGTGGCATATATAGCGGCGACCGGCCACGTGGCGATGGCGGCATATATAGCGGCGACCGGCCACGTGGCGATGGTGGCATATATAGAGGCGACCGGCCACGTGGCGATGGTGGCATAATATAGCGGCGACCGGCCACGTGGCGATGGTGGCATACTATAGCGGCGACCGGCCACGTGGCGATGGCGGCATATATAGCGGTGACCGCCCACGTGGCGATGGTGGCATATATAGAGGCGACCGGCCACGTGGCGATGGTGGCAGATATAGCGGCGACCGGCCACGTGGCGATGGTGGCATATATAGCGGCGACCGGCCACGTGGCGATGGTGGCATATATAGCGGCGACCGGCCACGTGGCGATGGTGGCATATATAGCGGCGACCGGCCACGTGGCGATGGTGGCATAATATAGCGGCGACCGGCCACGTGGCGATGGTGGCATAATATAGCGGCGACCGGCCACGTGGCGATGGCGGCATATATAGCGGCGACCGGCCACGTGGCGATGGTGGCATAATATAGCGGCGACCGGCCACGTGGCGATGGTGGCATAATATAGCGGCGACCGGCCACGTGGCGATGGTGGCATAATATAGCGGCGACCGGCCACGTGGCGATGGCGGCATATATAGCGGCGACCGGCCACGTGGCGAGGGTGGCATATATAGCGGCGACCGGCCACGTGGCGATGGTGGCATAATATAGCGGCGACCGGCCACGTGGCGATGGTGGCATAATATAGCGGCGACCGGCCACGTGGCGATGGCGGCATATATAGCGGCGACCGGCCACGTGGCGAGGGTGGCATATATAGCGGCGACCGGCCACGTGGCGATGGTGGCATAATATAGCGGCGACCGGCCACGTGGCGATGGCGGCATATATAGCGGCGACCGGCCACGTGGCGATGGTGGCATAATATAGCGGCGACCGGCCACGTGGCGATGGCGGCATATATAGCGGCGACCGGCCGCGTGGCGAGAGTGGCATATATAGCGGCGACCGGCCACGTGGCAATGGCGGCATATATAGCGGCGACCGGCCACGTGGCGATGGTGGCATATATAGAGGCGACCGGCCACGTGGCGATGGTGGCATAATATAGCGGCGACCGGCCACGTGGCGATGGTGGCATACTATAGCGGCGACCGGCCACGTGGCGATGGCGGCATATATAGCGGCGACCGGCCACGTGGCGATGGTGGCATATATAGCGGTGACCGGCCACGTGGCGATGGTGGCATATATAGCGGCGACCGGCCACGTGGCGATGGTGGCATATATAGCGGCGACCGGCCACGTGGCGATGGCGGCATATATAGCGGCGACCGGCCACGTGGCGATGGTGGCATAAGACCGCCGTAACAGGCATTTTAGGGGAATTAAATACGCAAAAACTAAGCCATTTCTTGTTAGAGTATCTATGTTATCATTATAAGTTCATATACATTGACAAACGTGGAGTATGAAATTGATATTTGCCGTAGAATGGTCCTGTAATCAGAATGAATGTTGAGTCAAATGTTAGTTGTGAGTAAAACAAGAGCTATACTGAACAGTGGTCGTTGCGTTTGATAAGATTAAAGGATAGGATATGATAGGATTAAATGTTTGTGCAACTCAGTTGTGTTCTATGAGTAGTATTAATTCGCGTCAAACCATACCCTAAATACATACCCTACGCAAATAAATGTTTGAGAAATGATACTTATAATCGGCCTTTAAAAGAAGAAGGTCAAGAAATCAGAAAGAACTATTAACAATTATCATCAGTACATAAAATATATAGATGAACTATAGCAATGTATATGAACTGATAATATAATTATAATACAGAAGGCATGTTAGAGGAAACAACGCAAGAAATCTTGGGTAGGCATGTCTTAGGCAAACTAATATATTGACTGCACTCAAGAGACGCGTGCAGTATACGTTCATTAGTGTCAGGCCGACTGCTCAATAGAACTTGAATGTAACTTTTATAACGAATTTCGGAATGACTGGTTGTATAATGTACATAGTCGATGCCCTACTTTCAGTAGTTTCACTAGAGATCAACAACTAAATTACATGTTTAACCATCGTTCGCGTCAATTAGCAAAATACACCAGACACTGTTTAGAAACGAGGAAGTCCGTACAATATCAAGTTAATTAAATTTGCGAAAGCTAATAGATTTTCTTAAACTAGAGTGACTTGAAAGCCCGTAGGGTTGGGCCAACCTGATGTTTACTATTGTTTGTGTAATGTATACATGTTGGTATGTCACTATAATCAAATATATTTGAACTTGAACTTGAAGTACTTGAATGTACAGCAGTGATGCACGCATCCCGCCGACAGTCAGACGTAAAGCACTTGCTCAGTACAATGAACCAATTCGACAAGTTAAAGTCACACACACCGAGCATCATTCCACATTCCAGCAATCAAACAACCGATCGTCATCAATCACACTTGAGCTTTCAGGGGCGCTGGTACCCGGGGCGAGGTCGCTACAGTCTCTGTCCGTGGCTTCATTGCCACTCACGTTTTATAACTCTCGCCACTCGCCACAAGTGCGAAAAACTAGGTAATACACGTATTGAGTTATAGGACTGATTGCGGTAGAAATTTCAATACTCCTGCTTAGCTCGGTCACTTCGGTACGTGGGAGCCACAATGCTAAAAAAAATGGTATCGGTAAAATAAATGAGACTTTGTGCAATCGAGTCCTAGCCGGTTTAATAGGTCTGAATGTGGACGGAGCGCGGGTCCCTCTAGCTACCCATTGTTTGGGGTCTGAATGTGGACGGAGCGCGGGTACCTCTAGCTACCCATTGTTTGGGGTCTGAATGTGGACGGAGCGCGGGTCCCTCTAGCTACCCATTGTTTGGGGTCTGAATGTGGACGGAGCGCGGGTACCTCTAGCTACCCATTGTTTGGGTCTGAATGTGGATGGAGCGCGAGTACCTCTAGCTACCCATTGTTGGGGTCTGAATGTGGATGGAGCGCGGGTACCTCTAGCTACCCATTGTTTGGGGTTTGAATGTGGATGGAGCGCGGGTCCCTCTAGCTACCCATTGTTTGGGGTCTGAATGTGGATGGAGCGCGGGTCCCTCTAGCTACCGATTGTTTGAGGTCTGAATGTGGATGGAGCGCGGGTCCCTCTAGCTACCCATTGTTTGGGGTCTGAATGTGGACGGAGCGCGGGTACCTCTAGCTACCCATTGTTTGGGTCTGAATGTGGATGGAGCGCGGGTACCTCTAGCTACCCATTGTTGGGGTCTGAATGTGGATGGAGCGCGGGTACCTCTAGCTACCCATTGTTTGGGGTCTGAATGTGGATGGAGCGCGGGTCCCTCTAGCTACCCATTGTTTGGGGTCTGAATGTGGACGGAGCGCGGGTACCTCTAGCTACCCATTGTTTGGGTCTGAATGTGGATGGAGCGCGGGTACCTCTAGCTACCCATTGTTTGGGGTCTGAATGTGGATGGAGCGCGGGTCCCTCTAGCTACCCATTGTTTGTGGTCTGAATGTGGATGGAGCACGGGTACCTCTAGCTACCCATTGTTTGGGGTCTGAATGTGGACGGAGCGCGGGTCCCTCTAGCTACCCATTGTTTGGGGTCTGAATGTGGATGGAGCGCGGGTACCTCTAGCTACCCATTGCTCCGCGCCCGTTCACCCAGTACCCGCCCCGCCCTGGCAAGAACATACCCTCTACTATCGCTCGTAAAGTGCTGTTAAAGCTGGTCATGCAGCAATTTGCGACCCATAGCGACGATGTTCTCAACTACATGACCCATTGTATGATCTTTACTTTTAACTCATTGAGAAATATTCACACATCTACCTTCAAGAGGCACACGTGACATTGACAACTTATATCAACTTAGTATCATGTTTAACTATAATATATTATTCTCCGCAGAAATAATCCTTTAGGAGCAGCCTTATATAGACTAGAATCGAACGACCCATGCGATGCATTACATGACCCCGATTGGGCTACGTATAACGACAAGGCAGTGGAATATGATAGCCCCCCCCCCCCCCACCACCCTTTTTCTCACTAATACCACGCGGGTCAGAACGTTGATCCAGGCTACAGTGTTTGTTTTCACTCCCGGCCTGCCTTGTTCTACTGTGTCCATGATAAGCCTTGTACGACCATATATAGCCTAGTGTCATTAAGAAACTACGCTGCAACTACCGCCCCCACACCCCCCTCCCCCAACCTGTAGTCTCTTATATATCTCTCTCTAAATCAGAGCCATTTCGTTGGCACCCATCCGTCTGCAAAAGACGATAGATTTGCGGCTTCGCGTCGTAATTTAGGTCTACTGTATCAGATATTACGCAGCATTATTTTGAAACATCTACTGTGCCTACGGCCCAAGAAGCCGACGTTAGACCGGCAGAGCGTGCCAGTCATCACGTGGATGTCCTTTTGTCCTGTCTATTACTGAGTCTCATACTCTGTTGGGACACAGTTTAGACGTTTGGACACGTATATCGTCGGCATTTGTATATTAACCTTGACACCTTGAAGGCAAAAACGTTGTATACAGAATGTGCACAGTGAGTATAATGCAGCATATTCCCTTGAGTGCTTACTGCCCACGATACATGAGACATGTGATACGCTTTGAATGCTTGGTTTGAATAAGAGCGCCTAAAGCCGTATGATATATCGCGGCAATGGGAGGGGTCACGGCAGGGGTCACGGCAGGGAGAAGCCATGTCTCCGGGGGTAACCGCCGTACTGCTTGTGAAGAAAGACAGTGTATCTTTATCCTGCACAAAAAAAGACATTTGCACAGTGGGGGTTCGAACCACGCACCGGCCGCTTTGGCTAGCCCAGGGGCCTATTTCACGTACATAGATTAGCCGGCTACGGGACTTCGTCAGCTAAAATCACCCATCATTTACATGGAAACTTTTGTCGACTAAGCCCCGTAGTCTGCTAAACTGCGTTCGTAAAATCAGCCACGGCGAAGCACCAGACAACCCCTAACTCTGGTTGCACTTGGTAATGGAACCTGTGTTACAGTAATGGCAACCGGATTCCACCTAATGTAATCTGACTTTTGTGAATGGGGGGTGGGGTGCGGCCATGGGGCCGCGGAACGCGCCGTCAGGGGTGGGGGGGAGACGGGGGGAGTAATATGTGTGTGTTGGGGGGGGGGGGGCGGCATTGGATACCGGGCGGGCGGGTCGGCGTTGGCGTATATCACATGACATCGACACAAACAAATGTTACAGACACGGCCACCGCGGGGCGCTCTAACCCACTGAGCTATCGGGCCGGCCCCCATTGTTGCAGGCTGTACGCGTAGACGCGTAGAGACCAACGTTATCGAGGACGAAAATTATACAGATGGATTTGCACTTTACGCCGCTTTCGTGCACACATGTGCCAATGAACAATTATGACGAGAATGTAACAAAACTCTAGATCTGATAAATCTGTCCTAAAAAGAACGGGGCCGGCCCGATAGCTCAGTGGGTTAGAGCGCTCGCCTTGAGTGCTCTGGCCACCTGAGAATCTAACGGCACGTGGATCGGTGATTCGAGCCCTGCTGTGGCCATGTCTGTGTCGCAGGATGAAGATCCCATGTCCTTCTTCAACCAGCCAACCATAAACAGAACAACGCAACCTAGCTTCTGCTCATTGCCAGCCACATGTATCTGCATTGACATCGCTACATCGAATGCCACTCGACAGTCTTAACGCTTCAAGTGGCCAAGCATAGACCAAATACCCAAATGTATCTTTACATAATGATGAGCATCGTCTCCTAACCAGCAAACTGACCTCAAACTCTTTCCAGGTCTCCAGCAGCATCAGTCGCTCCTCCTTCTCATCGCACGACTTGAGTAGTTTGTTAGCCTCTCGGTAGACGTCGCGCGCGTGCAGTACGTTGTCGTCAGAGGGTACCGACAGCTCGAACTGGGCGAAGCTGACCCACACCTAGAGGTCAAGGGAGGTCAAGGTCACATCGTGTTGCGGCTAAGGGGCAGCTTCAGATCGGCTGGAGCTATTTACGTGTGGCGGTGACGCCACGTTACACTGTATACGGGTGGTATGGCTGGATACTGGTGAAGCAAAATGTTATCATTTAACTTCATTGTCTCAAGGAGAGTATTACATTTACATAGGAAGACGTTAATAGCCCGACGTGTTGCAGTTCGGTTAATAGATAATTATCTTATCGCGCAGCATTCCATCCAGCACACATCTCATCTCGACTTGTTGCGTCCTATCCTGCACATATCTCAACTTGACGTGTTGGGTCCTGCCCAGCACATCTCACCTTGACGTGTTGCGTCCTATCCAGCACATATCTCACCTTGACGTGTTGCGTCCTGTCCAGCACATCTTACCTTGACTTGTTGCTGCATGTCGGGCACATATCTCACCATGACGTGTGGCGTCCCATCCAGCACATATCTCACCTTGACGTGTTGGGTCCTGTCCAGTACATATCTTACCTTGACTTGTTGCTGCCTGTCGAGCACATATCTCACCATGACGTGTTGCGTCCCATCCAGCACATATCTCACCATGACGTGTTGCGTCCCATCCAGCACATATCTCAACTGGACGTGTTGGGTCCTGCCCAGCACATATCTCACCTTGACGTGTTGCGTCCCATCCAGCACATATCTCACCTTGACGTGTTGCGTCCTGTCCAGCACATATCTCACCTTGACGTGTTGCGTCCTGTCCAGCACATATCTCACCTTGACGTGTTGCGTCCTGTCCAGCACATATCTTACCTTGACTTGTTGCTGCATGTCGAGCACATATCTCACCATGACGTGTTGCGTCCCATCCAGCACATATCTCAACTGGACGTGTTGGGTCCTGCCCAGCACATATCTCACCTTGACGTGTTGCGTCCCATCCAGCACATATCTCACCTTGACGTGTTGCGTCCTGTCCAGCACATATCTCACCTTGACGTGTTGCGTCCTGTCCAGCACATATCTCACCTTGACGTGTTGCGTCCTGTCCAGCACATATCCTACCTTGACTTGTTGCTGCATGTCGAGCACATGTCTCACCATGACGTGTTGCGTCCCATCCAGCACATATCTCAACTGGACGTGTTGGGTCCTGCCCAGCACATATCTCACCTTGGCGTGTTGCGTCCCATCCAGCACATATCTCACCTTGACGTGTTGCGTCCTGTCCAGCACATATCTCACCTTGACGTGTTGCGTCCTGTCCAGCAGCCGCCGGTACAGCTGCCTCGTGTTCTCGTACTCCTCCTGCTCCAGCTCGAAGTCGATGAAGGCCTTCCACAGGACCTCGGGCATGTCCAGCTTGGGTTGACTGGTGGCCAACTCAAAGATGGACCGCGCTCTCTCCACGTCCCCAAGGATGGTCTCCAGCTCAGCGTACTGCAGCGTCAATCACATGTTAGTTAACAATGACTTTTTCCAGCTCAGCGTAAATCACATGTTATTTCACAATGACTTTTTCCAACCCACAGTGCTAGCGGTTTAAATATCCTGAGCTGTAACAGTATATCTGTCGCTATGTACTGGCATCATGCCGAACCCAGCCACAAGTACCGGCGCCCTTACCTTTATCCACGTGGTGCAGTTCTCGGGCGAGAACGCCAGGAACTTCTCGTAGAGGACGCGACATCGCTCGAACTCTCGCAGCTGGATCTCCAAATCGATGTATCCGCGGAAGAGTTTGTCCTTGGAACACTTCCCGATGGAGGTACCCTGGACAAGGAAGATAACAGAACATTAAAAAGTATGTTGGGTCTCGCTGAAGCGCGGTACGCCAAATCGCTCGATAAGAAATGAAGGCCGCTTTTGTGCTCATGAAGCCTAAATTGGGCAAAGCAACTCCAACAATGACATCAGGGTTGGATGAACACTGCCCCAGACGCAGGTGCCAGGGTCCGAACCCGCGACCTCCGCCTGATTACAGGACTGAGATGGGGAGACTCCCTGTGACAATGTGAATGGTACAGGTAGCAAGGGGAAAGAACGTCTCAAAGGTCGACGTAAACACGTCGATATGAGCAATGCCGAGATCCAGAGTTTCCATGAAAGAAATAAAGGGTTATGCTGGCGCATTATGGTATAGACTGTTAGGCTCTTCCGGTTGTGGCAGCGCGATGTTATCCAGCGGAGACTGCGCGATGTTGGCGGTTGACTAAAGCCATTAAAAGGAAATGCATTGCGCAAATCGCACAAAAAACGTAATGGAAATGAATCTTTATCATTTCCACATAATAAGATACAATATTACATGTATATTTAAACCTTAAAAGAATACAGTCTCTTTGGTAAAGCACTTGTGAGGCTCAGTGTTTAACAACGTACACGACCGTGAATTAATATTTAAAAAACGCTTGCCATGGGCTAACATTAAATAATAATTTTATCAGACCACCTATTTGAACACTTACAAGGACTCTTCTGGCCTTCTGCAGGTCTTTCTGTCGGATTTCAAACTGGGCGTAGAGCAGCCAGACCTTCGCGAAGGTGAACTTCTTGTGGGGGATGAGTTCGAGGCAGGCCTGGTAGACCTGGCGCGTCCTCTCAGGATCCTCCGCCTCCAGCTCCTCATAGAGAGCGTAGTTGATCCAGAGGTAGATGTATCGCCGCCAGTGACGCTTCTCCTGCAAGCCATAGAGAAATCGATCGGTTGGTTGGTTGTATATTCAGGGCGCTTTAAACCAATTCTGGTTATATCGCGTCAATGGGTGGAGGAAGGGAAGAGCGGAGCCATGTCCCCGGGGGTAACTTCCTACTCTTTGCGAAGAAGGACATGGGACCTTTATCCTGCGCCCACATAGACATGGCCACAGCGGGGAGCGAACCACCGATCCACGTGCCGTTAGGCTCTCAGAGCGCTAAATGCGAGCGCTCTAACCCACTGAGCTTTCGGGCGGCCCTCAGAGAAATCGACAACATAAATCCACGTATAATGATATCGACATGTAATTTTGGTCTTATATTTTCTGGGGAGAATGACTTATTTATTACAGACACTCTAACCACTCAGTATCTGGCTAGAATATGATACATTCAAACATAAGTGTTTTAATAGCGGATACCTTTACATTCCGAAGCGTCAACGCCAATGTTCATAAATTAATGTCTTTAATTCCACGAAAACTTCATCTACTGATAGACAATACTTCAGACGAAAGAAACAGGACAGTACATAAAAACTTGTGCTCAAGTTATAACCACGTCTAACATTCAACAAGGACTTCTTTCGGACAAAAAAATATAAAACTATAGGAGGAATTGCGACAACATGTTCGGCTTATCTATTTGGTTAAAAAATCTACTCGACCAGAAGATTAACATATTAGTAGAAGAAATCTAGGTGACTAGAAGGACACGGGTCTGACCTTGGAGGGCGGCACGTTGGAGATGGCACGTTCGTACACATCCCTCGTCACGTCCACATCCCCGTCACTCTCCAACAGACGCAGGTAGTCAAACCACGAGTCGTAGTCATGGGGATTGTTCTTCACCGCCTACAACAACAACAACAGCAGTCGCAAAGGCATTAACAAATGCTGCGACATCGAAAACAAACAGAACAAATCCAGAGGCAGCAGCAGCAGCAAAGTCGAGCGCGGTACATACATACCAGGCCATCGGGTAACCCTAGCCGCTATCCTACAAACTGGGCCGCGTGCCTAGTTATCATAAAACATAGCATACAGGGGTTAAACCGTCCTACTTAAGGAAACCACAGCCCAGTTTACACACTGGGATGCACTGTCTGCCTTCGACTCACTCCGCTAGGGCTCCATTATATCTCTGTTGTCGCCTACTTCATCAATGCATTTTCACACTCGCTCGCCAGGGCAGCTCTGCGCAAATTGATAGGAAAAACGCGTTGCTGCAAATTAGTGCCGGGGACCCAGCCTAAGCCTAACGGTATCAGGTGATGAAAAGAAAGAGTTCAGTCACAATTATAACTTTTTCGAAAGGGTAGAAGATGTTTTTTGCTGTAATAAATACACAGAGCTCTTTATTTTTATGTTTTATTCTTGAAAATTATAATGTTGCAAGAAACTACATCTGATTTGACCGTTGTTCAAGGATCTTGAAATTTGCCCCCGGCCGACAGCAGCGGTAAAAACGGGAGCTTGCGTAGCGCCACCGTGCGGGGAGCTTGCGTAGCGCAACAGTGCTAGACTCGGATGAAGCGGCACGATCTTGGCGACACGTGGAGACCCACTCACCTCTTCGTACTGAAACTTGCGCTTGCTGACAATGACATCCTCAATGGCCGTTCTCGACCCGAACTTCTTCTCGTGAATGGTGTATTGTTTGTACACCTCCGGGCAGGAGTCCTTGGGCAGGTGGTCCAGGGCGTACTTGTAAATCACCCGCGCTCGGTCGTGCTGCAACAACATAGCGGTAGGACCGTGTTTTATAAAACAGGTGGCTGGAATCGGGGGTTAGCAAGTTGAGACACGCCGAGGAGAGAATGGTATCATAATGTCAGCCAAAAAGGTGGGTGGGTTTGGGACGAGAAAGTGGATAATACGAAAGTGGTGAATACGTGTCACTTTATGAAAATCAAAACAGAGGAACGGTGCTCTTCACAATGAAGTTTGTAGGAAACAAAATATATTGATTGCAATCAAAACATCGACAAAAGCGAGATACGAGACTAAGTTATTATGGTCGTGCTCCCGCGAACCATTGTTTCAACATAGCTCATGTATAACTCGCGCTATGTACTCATTTACCGTAATAATCCATTTCGTGGAAGCAGGATCGTTAAAGGAAATAAAAATATTAGCCCTTGTAGCTGACCCAAGCGTATATTTGCTATCCATGCGTCAATCCTCCAAAGCGCAAATTTTTGTGACGCCCCAGTTGGTCGCAATAAAAATGTATAAGTGACCGCCTGTCGAGAAAGCGCAGCTTTCCCGGGCGCAGCTGTCTTGGTGGGCGTGGCTGGCGCTAGCCAATCAGAGAGCGAGACCCAAACCGGAAATAGCGAAACGGGCGATGTTTACCTAACTTCGCTCATATTCAACACACTATAAAAAAAACGCAGTTTATAGTCTAAGCACTCATATTAGACGGATAGAATCTGTTGAATTAGTTGCTAACTCGAAAGTGGTTCTCGAGCCTAATTTCTAGTAGAGATGGTGTACCGTGCGGCTTGGAATTGTAACAATTCCAGCGCGAAGCGAGGCCACGGTATATCTTTTCACGCGTTTTCGGTCGCCCCTGGACAAGCGAGATAAACCCAAATTCAACCGCATGTGGGCGCCACATGTATGATCATCCATGACGTCACGCTCTGTGGCAGAACGGCGCGGCGCTTGAATTTACTGTGGACAGGATTGCAACTTTATTTCTGTGAACCCGTTGTTCTCCAAGACGTGTCGTGTTTTGCAAAGTTGCTTTCAGGACCAAGACATTACTAAGGCATCACGATTATATTAACGTTTTTACCCGATTTAAAACGAAAGACCTGCAAATTGGCGCCATGCAATACGTCTGGGAATCAGCATTTACCTCTTTCTGTGCTTCTTCAAACTTGGCGAAAGCCAGAAGTAGCTTATCGTCGATGTTGTCTTCACCGAAGAACTCTACCGCTCGCTCATAAATCCTCCGCGCACTGTTGATGTAACTATTCTTGGTCTCAAATCTGGCGTATTTGATCCAGTTCTTTACTTCCGGGTGAACCAGGACAAGTGCACAGTGTTAAGGACACTTCTCTCATAACAATAATAATACGCTGTATTCTCAAAGCATAGTTTATACAAGATATTTCATCAGTGAATTGACACAAGTTCGTAATTTCTGCTTCATTAAACAACGATCATCGACAATTTAAAATGTCTTGATCTTGCAATCGCTAAACATGTTAGCACAGAGAAATATTGGGTTCTAAGGACATTTTGCGCGTTACAACCATATCAAGACGCTGAATTCTTAAAACTGCACAATACATAAATTTCATTAATTGAATAGGTAAATTCGTAAATTTCGGCTTCATTAAATAACAAATCAGTATATTTGTTGAGTCAGTCTTAGTAACAGAGAAAAACAAAGATACCGGGTTATATGGTAGTTGGTGGCGCATTGAAAAAGGATATATCTCTCGTAGATAGTTCGGGCGCGGTCCAATTCCTTGTAGCGCAGTTCAAAGTTGATGTAGGAATGCCAAGCCTGCTCTTCCGGCTCCCACTCCATCCACCGCTCGAACACCTGACGGCCCCCTGAACCAACCCACAACACAGTTATTGCACTATACATGTATTTTCACTTTCAATAGTTAGCTTGTCCAGTCAAAGTGTAATATTCAAATAACTGTAAACCATGTTTATAACCAAATTAAAGACATTTGTTCGTTTATTTAGTATCTGGCCAAAAAAAAAATGTCTAGAAAGTTCAAGTAAATGCTGTTTGATGTTGTTAACGTCGTTTTCTAATTCGTTCTCATTTTGTCTATCTAAATCGATCTGCAACAACAACAGCGCAAGGAACGTATGTATTTTGACGGCGTATACGACACCCAACGAAACGACATTTTCCTCACATTGATACATGTGAGATCCCTAGATCCCACATTATTCCTTGCAAACCCAATTCTTTAATGTTGACATGAAGGTAGGAGTTAACTCCATTTTCATTATTACATAATGCTGCTCATGTCTATATGAGTTGCAAACTAAAAATATTAAATTCGACACGCAAACAGGGATCCAGATAGATATGTACAAGGTGTCTCTCCAGGATCGGACTATTTAGATATAGCAACACATGACAAACGCTCTCGAAAAGCCAAACTTTAATGTTAGAGCATTGGTATACATGGGCGGAATATAATAGACCGATCCAGACTGTCAATCATTCACTGACGTCACTGCTGTCATGTAGCGAAAAAGGTCTTCCACGTGCGTTATATCGGACAAACAAAGTAGCATGGCAGTTTCAGAGATGAGTACTTCTCACTTGCATCTATCATCAGCTATGATTGTCAATTTCCTACTCACGATTAAAGAAGAAAAGACTCAAGCGTGGGCGGGGTTTAGTTTCGGAGCCTGGATCGGTCTATTTGTAGAATGACGCTCATGTTCCGCACACTGAGACCCCGGAACTCACCCGCGAGGTTGCCCAGCATTTCCTCCATGTACGTGTACTTGTACCAGAACTGGTTGGCCCGCGGCAAAATGGTGATAGCTCGATCCCACACATTACGGGCGTGGTTCACTTGCTTGTTCCTTTAAGTACACATGGCCTGACTTCACCATTTTGTTACTAATATATACATGATGCCACCATATTTATACACAAGTATACATCATGCCATCATATCGATACACAAGTATACATGCTGCCACCATATTGATACACAAGTATACGTGATGCCATCATATTAATACACGAGTATGCATAGTGCCACCATATTGATGCACAAGTATACTTGATGCCAACATATTGATACCCAAGTATACATGATGCCATCATATTGATACACAAGTATACATGCCAGATTAATGAGCTTGATATTGGTCATCAGGTGTTCAATAACCAGACAACATTTATCCAACATCGGTTTAGAGGAATTGCTCCAGATTTGGTTGGTTCGTTTAGGTAAGACATTTTGATAGATATGCAGATAATGGGAATAACACATGCCAGTAGCCATGTCAGCGGGTTTATGTCTCCAAGATGACAGTTGCATAGTTAAGATGAGAAATCATTGGAGACACCGCCACAATAATAACAGTTATCTTAATCCTCCAGTGTGCTGCATACTTTTCACTCTATGGGTTGCATATCACTCACCTCATTTCCATTTCAGAGTACTTTAGCCAGACAACAATGTTTCTGTGATCTACATCCAATGCTCTCTCATAGACGGATCGAGCCCTGTAAATAAGACGTAATGACTTATAGCATACATCACTTCATCCAAGCATCAAACACAAGCACACCAACATTTTCCTATTGAAATATTAATAGCTTATTTTTAAATTAATTATGACATATTTTTCAAATATTAACATACATTTCTTCACAGTTTTCTTTATGCAAAAGTGCTAAACTATAATTTGCATAGATGCATATTGATAGACTGTTGATCCTCATGCAATAACAAAGCAAATTGTAAGAAAGCGAGATGCTTTGACCAACCTTTGTATCTGTTGCTGGCTCTCCTCCCACTGCGCATATTTGATCCAGTTAATCATTACTGCACGGTTCTTTCTGATGTTGTCCTCAAATAACTATAAGAAAGAACCATGCACCATGATGTAAGGTAACTATATTAGTGCTTATCAGGAGATATAGGCTAGCGTTAGCTCAAATAAATTTATCCTGATTAATACTGCAAAAAACGCCATGAAAGAAAGAGAAATCAAGAAATAAATCGGGGTTTATCTGTAGCAGATATAATGTATATATACAAACAAATACTTCAACAGAATTTAGCCATGTTTGTATATACTGTGGAGCAGAGGGGGGTATGCACACATTAAGTTACATAATGTTTAATTATTATTCACAACAATGTATCATGCTGTTGAATTTGAGTGTATTTCATGATTATGAATTTTGGGCCTGATGGCTTTGGAATAGAAATAAAATCACTATCACTATAATGTGACTGCCAGTATATACCATACGCTACCTTTCGCTTTCGCATTTGATAGGCCTTCAATTCAGCTTCATCTGAAATTTTTTGTTTTGGTGGCTGTAAAAGAAGAAGCATGTATTACAACACGGAGAAAAATACTAACAAAGTAAACCAACTTTTGCGCAAAAGCCAATTTAAGACAAGAAATAATGTAACGATAAATTCTCATATTGCATCACATTTAATCTAACATATTATTCTTCGAGTTAGGCAGGTCAGTGGGTGAAAAATGTCTGGCCTAAGGAGGATAACCACTTTTTATCGGACTTTATCGGAGTTATTGCACAAAAGATATCCATAGTTATAAATACTTAAATTATTATATCAGTATATCACTGATTTCTTTGGCTGAGAATGAACGAAAGAATGTTTATTTTTATTGCTGCTACTTTTATCTAACTTAGGCACATATTACAAGACAATATGGTGATACATATATGATAAATTATTATCCAATATCATCTCTGTATAAAATTGGGTATTAAAACTTAAGTTTTATAATATTGCACACTTACTGGCTGAACAAGTTCAAGTTCTCTCTCCTTGGCTTCTCGCAACAGCTGCTCAGCCGTAATCTGTACAGGGGCTGGCATCTTGTTTTTGACCTAGAAAGAAATCATTATCATGCATAAATAGTGATCTTGTAAAGTACAAAATATGTTAAATTACAGGTTTGTTATAGTTTTGTGTATTGATACACCAGATTGTCATAAAATATAAAAGTTTATATTAATTAAGTATTTAATCTAAATTTTAATCTAGGTAATTTATTATATTCATTCATAACTTACTCATTCTCCATTTTACAGCAGTCCTGAAAACACTTAAAATATCTGAATAAAATATCAATTAGTAAATATCTATCTAGCTTCATTGCATGTAATCGCTAGGTACTGCAAAATATACAGTACTGAAACTAATCGAGGAAAAACATGAAGGATCCCCCCTTACCCAATATATATGGATACTGGCTATGATTCAATCTAGCCATCAAGCCATCAAGTAATATTGCCATGGGTAGGGGTGGTGGGGCAGGGAGAAGGAAAAGAGAGGAAAAGGAGGTAAGGAAGAGTCCAGCAGGATGCTGATTATTTAGTTACTAGTCATGGACAGGGGTAGTGGCAGGGGGCAAGGCGAGGAGGACTGGGTGCTCACTAAGGCATACTTCCATGCTGCCATCCCCCAGGCCGCCGCCATCTCCCAGACCACTGCCACCCTCCGTCCCCTCAGGCTGCTCTCTCGCCACCCCACCTCCCCTTGTATACCTGCAGTCTATCATGCGATCTTGACCATATTACTCGCCAACCATCACCAACTACTTCCCCCTGATTCTCCACCACCCTCTGCCTGCTGCCACATTGATTGACGACCAAATTGAAGTGTGGTCAGTGTGTATGTGGACCCTCAAGGCTCAACTCCACTTGCAACCAGACACTACCTAGATTCTGACTTGTTATTCAAGTGTACACTCATAATAGCCAAACGGCCAAACAGCCGAAGGATTTAAGGGGGGTGGGGGGTGAGATGGGGTAGGGGGGGAGGGGGGTGGGGGGTGTAGTGAGCTAGGGGATTAGTCTGGGCACCTCGACGATTGGGTGTTGGCCGGCTGGGAGGGGGCAGGGATGGGGGGTGAGTGGTCGGGCACGGCTTCCTGAGGGAATATCACTTTTTGCACATTTTGGGGAGAATCTCTTAAGAGCCCTGTAATGAGCATGGATAACGCAGATTTTTGCACACAGCCAATTTCCCGTGGGGAGCCCTGTAATGAGCATTGTTAATTCAGATTTAAATGGTAATGAAGGTGCAGAGCATTTTTTTGCGGATATTCATGCAGATATTTGCACACGGCCAATTTGCTGCTGGGAGCCCTGTAATGAGTATTGATAACGCAGATTTTAATGGTAATGATTATATTCCTATTGGTGTAGAGCAAGGATTTTTACAGATAATCACGCGCAAATTTGTTATTAAATCTCTATAAACTTTCGCTACCTATTCTTCCATACAATCGATCGCACCAACACAGACCGTTGTATACAACTCCGCAATAGCTTTGTGGTCACTCTGGTCACTTCGCCCGCCCTCACATCCCCTACAATAGCTACATATCCCAACCCCGCCTGTATATTCCTACTGGCTGCTTGAACGGTGGCCGGCAAGAACTGCGGCCTGTTAGTCAGATTATGCATTAATGCCATTATAGATTTATACACCAAAAACTCCAAATACACAATGTTAATCCCGTAAACTGCGGTATTATCGCCCTTAATAACACCGACTACATACCTTTGCCACTTTAGGCACCTTCCTCTTGTCAGTCTTTTCTTCATCGTCAAAATCCATTTTGCACCACTGTTATGACTCCAATCACCAGATGAAGGATATACGCCTAGGGTAGAACTTTCGTAAACTGGTAAACAACTGAAACGGGTTGTTCTCCAAACGTCCACACTCCGAAAGGAGAAGCAACTATATGAAATACCGAAAACACATGCAGTAACCGAAGACGCATGCAAGCGCCGATCGTGTCTCAAATGGCGGTTCCCCAGGAACCATTCGCCCTTCAGAAGCGGGGCAAGGAGGAGTAACGAAATACTGCCGTTTAGAGAAGTGCATCTTAATTGATTGATGGAGTGATGGAGATCAAAACCCAAAAGAAAACTGTGGACCAGGAAGACCGATCCAGAAGAAATAATTTAGTGTTCCATGGTCTACCCGAAAGGGGAAAACGAAGACTGGGCAAAGCCGTACGTTATTGATATTCTAGAACGGCCACTGTGTAGCTTATTTAACCTGATTATGTCCACAGGGGAACAGCCAAAATGCTGATCAGAGGCAATAATTAGCCCACTTTATAAATCGGGTTTCAAGACGGGTATAAATAATTATAGAGGATTAAGAATTGTCGTTGTTATGCACTATCAGCAAGATATTCACAAAGATACTTAGTAACAGCTAGGCTTGTTCAATGAGCGGAAGAAAACAATAAGATTGACGAATCGCATGCTGCTTTAGGTGAAAATATCTGTGTAAAAGAGGTGGACGGTTGATAGAACCCAAAACGTCATAGTGACTTAAGGCGAATGGTTCCCGAGAAACCGTACATTGGTAGAATAAAAAAGCAACCCTGTGTGGCGATTCTGAAGCAGACGTTAGCCCCCGTCAATAAACACGGCAATTGAGGCACAGTGTGAAGCTGTACATTTGCTCCCAGATGGCTCAGACCGTGTGGTCTGACGTTTTCGTCACTATGACGTTTTAGGTCCTAACAGACGGTTCCACGTTGCCCAAGTGGTTTTCCGCAAAGCGTTTGACGCAATTCCACATTCCCATCTATGGTTCAAGGTAATAAATGACGGTGTGCACGGAAAAAAGAGAGGTGCAAAACTGACATATTATTTAATACAGTTTTAATAAATGTACATATATAGAAGTTGTGTCGTACTACAGATACCTCAATTTGGTATTACCTTTTCGTCAAGCTTAAAGTGGTCAGCGGCATTGAAAACCTTACAGCAACAAGCCAACAAAGCTTTTTTTATAACACAGTGTGCCGACCTGTCACTTGAAGTGTTACGTGACTTTGACAAAGCCATTCTTTCTATTTTACTTTATGGATGAGAGGTATGGCGCGTTGAACACAGAGAAGAAATATAACAATAAATACAAATTATTGTAAATGAATCTTAGGATTACCCACAATAACTCCAAATATGGCAGCTTTATGTGAATGATGAAGGAGCACTCTGCAACTATGATGAAGCTGGTAAAGTAACCTAATTGGGTGAAAAAGATAAAGAAGCTTCTGTTTCAGCATGGTTACAGTGTTGTTTTGCTTTGTCAATGCGTTGGTGATACACAAAGGTGTTAATCTGAATTTAAACAAAGATTGTATGACCCGACGGCATAAGAGTGGCCCGATTTAGTATAGAACTGCTCAAAACTAGATATATGCACTTATGCGAAGTTTAAGTCCCTCCTTAAGCCGGTAAACCATTTAACTTCAGTGCCAAACGACACGACACTGCAATGTCCAGGTTAAGATGTAGGGCTCACCAATTAGCTATAGTGAGAAAGGGCGAGGTAAACTTGATAGAAGTCAGTGATTATGTACACATTGTTAACGTCTCAATGGTTCCTTTATTGAAGAATACCACGCAGGCATGATGTGTCCTTTAAATTATACGAAGATATTCGCGTCAAGTTCTTACCGCCTGTTTTTTTCTTCATTCCCACAAGGGAAAAGTTCAGTAGTCTCATGTCAACAGAAAATATAGAGGTGCTTAGAAGTTTTGCGGTTTATATGTTTAATATGTTTTAACGTCATCGCGCAATCTGCTGGTGCAGACATAAATGCGCATTGTGCATATAGATAAATCGTTTACAAATTTTTGCTATGGGCCGGCGGCCCGTTGAAGTTCAAGAAATGTTACTATATTTCTTATCCTATAATTGTGCTTTTACGCAAAAGTTGGTTTACTTCGTTAGTCTTTCTTCACTTATTGACGCCCCTCTTCCAATTGATCGATACCTGACTTTTTTGATGTTTTAATATAACGTGTAGAGGAAAAGAAGACGGCTACAAAAGTAGACAACCAGTAATCGTTTTTGCTGTATGCTGTATTATATTGTTGTTTTCCTGGTCGAAGTAAACGAGTATTCTAGCTTTCTCTAATCGCTTGAACTTTCTGACATTTCCGCGGTTCTTCTGATTGATATTCATGCTACTACGCAAGATGTTTTTTATTGACCCAAAATGTGCGACAGTTTGTCGCGTATTAATGTGACTATTGTATAATTTCCATGTCCCTTTAATTGTGTTAGGGTCAGTGTAAGCAGTGGATGAGAGCCTCTGTAAGATCGCCAAGCTTCTGCTTCGGGAAGAAGTTGAAGTTATAATACTATAAAGTTGCCCGAAACTGATGGGCAAAAAGATTCAAGAGGCACCGATGATTTGCTTCATTTGCAGCCTTTTATTATCACGGGATGACAGATGAGCTTGATTGAAATATATGGGTCGTCCTTGCAGGGACGTTGGACGTTAGACCGGCTTTTACCGCAGTTTCTAAAACAGACGAAGAGCTACTCGTTTCAACGTTTGGGTGGTTAGTGTGGGTCTCACTTCATAGCGAAAAGACGTGTTCTTTCACGAACAGTAACGACATTAGAAACTCAATCAGAGTGATCAGTAACTTCAACTGAAGCTTTATTAGCAACCTGATTTCGTCTGGCGCCACATCGACTGACGTTCCCGACTGCACGCGACAGGTTACGCCACCTAGTGACGCAACGGGCAAGTGTCGATCAAACATGGCGGCAGCCCAACGATCGCTGAACGGGGTTCGTGGTTATATATTTGTTAAACAGTATATATACACCCGATTAAACAATATTTTTTTTTATTCTTATAAGAAGTAAAGACAGGAAACCCCAATCAGCTTGATCAGCAGCTTCAACTGAGGATTTATCGGGATTTAAGCTGTCTTTTCGCAAGATACTGTCTTTTCGCGGGCTGATGGTAAATCACCGATGTACTTCCGATCTGCCGATCCCCTTCCGATCTAAAGTTTACCGTGGGGTGATGTTAAAAAGAGTGGTTTATATGGATAGAGTACATGTTAATTGCTATTATACTCTGTTTTCAGGACGATATGGTGTATCCAAAGTAAATATTATAGCCATTTTTGTGCCATGAGTTGGTTGGCATCCGTCCGTCTGCGAAAGACGATGGATTTGCAGCTTTGTTTGGTCTAAGTTATACGATTCGTAACGCGGCATTTACGCTGATGACTGAATAAGCCTATTTGTGATCGACAGATCTTTCCGCAGTCATTGCAACAGTGACCTGTCGATAGATCTTGGTTTGTGCTCGCTGGTGGACGCCTAGATTGGCGTTTCAAGCCCAGTTTCACAAACCATAGCGAGTCGTGGAGGGCCATCCTGTCACGCATGACACGTGCCCATCCCCTCTTTTTGGATGCCAAGTCCTCCAAAGAATCTTTCTTCTCTATGCTTCTTTCTTTGTGCCATGACACTGCTCAATGAGGTTACGCGCGCGGCCAGATTTGAGCAGTGTCATGGCAGCCGGATCAGCACAAAAACGTCTGGTTAGTTGTGAAAAGGCTCTAGTATGACAATAGCGCGAGTTTGCGGGGCGTTAGGCAATTTTATTGGCCCGACAGCAAGCTGTAGCAGCCCGCCAATTTTTATTATCGGCCCGAGGCCGCAAGGCCGAGGGCGGATAATGAAAATGAAGGGGTAAAAAAGAAAAGAACTCTGTATTTGTGATTATTTTATGAAAGTATACCCAATTACACACCTTCTGGTGAATTTTTAGGATACTTTACAGTCCCGTTAAAAAAATATTCTCCATTTTCCAAGTATACCCCCATTTCACAAAATGACCAAAACTTGACACCTACCACGAATATATAATTTTGCTACAACTCAGCTCAATATTAAGTCATTATCATCAGTAATAGCTCTTTGGAAAGCTTAAACCTAGTGCAATACAGGAATGATATTCAACAATGTAAATAGTAGCCACCAAAAATAACAGAATGGCAATAATAAAGTCCAGTTATGCAAAAACAGGACCGTTTTTGCCAAAATTCGAAATCACCACCTTCGCAAAAATTGGCTATAATTTCATAAAAAATTAAAATCTTGAAATCAAACCACGTTTAAAAACTTCTAAAAACATAGTTCTTGTAATAAAAATAAAGAAAAATATAGGTAGCCGCGCAAATATTCCGAGAAACACGTCCTGAAACTTGAAAATGTTATTTCAGAAATATTTTTTGGAGCATCTTATTTCACACCAATTATCAGTAATTTACGCCTTGTGCTCACATTTTAATCAGTCTGGTTATATATAATGGTCTCCGATAAAATTATGATCTACACGAATGTTTTCTGAACTATTTACACGTTTTCTCCATGTTTTTTATTGCATATTCGGAATTTATCACGCAGTCATTCTCGGGGAAATACCCTGTGAATGACGTCACGAATTGGGGATTCCCTGTGAATGACGTAACGAGTTAGGGATTCCCCTTTCGCTGACACCCGCCGATGTTTGTCGATGTTTACCGAGGTCTGCTCAAAATCGCCGAGGTTTATTATGGGTGGCTTACCTTAATGCTATTGTACTAGTTAACATGCCCACTAACTCGTAATAATATTCATTTTGGATACACAATATCATCCGAGTCTGATAGCAATTAACATGCACTCTATCCATATAAACCACTCTTTTTAACATTGCCCCACCGTAAACTATAGATCGGAAGAGGATCGGAAGGATCGGAAGGACTTCGGGCATTTACCCTGACCCTCTTTTCGCTATAAAGTGAGACCAGTTAGCGCCAATTTCAGTGTTTAGCAAACTGATTCAATCTTTTTATAGGTGGCGCTTGCTTATAATTTAAAATAATATAAACTCACTAAATTTAGGTGTATTAACCAATATTGAACAAATGTCGTGGTCTTTTCTTTAACGGTCTGGCAGTAAGGTGACAATTATGTAATGATATATCACATAAATCATTAAAAGAACTTATAAACGGGACTAATATTTCTTGTTGTCATGCCAACGAGGAGCCACTTTTGATCGCGGCAGGTGCACAGTGACAGTCGATCTGAGAAATCTGTCATTTATGTGAGCACTGGTTAGTATCTTGTACATTCTGTGCGTAAGATATGCTTTATTGCGATCCTACATAATGTAGCTTTGTATTTCCGACTTGTCATTAATTATATAATGGCATTTATGACAATTTATGTCACACGTCGTCACTCGACGTCAGGCCTCAGGCTCAGCCTCAGGGCCAGGGCAGGCAGGGGCGTGTACCGGAATCCTTGACCTTGAAACTGAAACTGAAAAGGGAGGGCGGGGGGCAAAACAAAATGTTCTACATCACTGATTAGTCATCAGGTGTGGATACAGGAATTGAAAAGTGGATGGGGTCCATTAAATTGAAACTTGCGACTGGGGAGGGGGGTCTACGCAGCAGATAGTGTTCTTCCTCAAAAGGTGGGGGGAGGTACTGAAGACTTGCAATCGGGCATCAAAGCCATCACTGCATCAGGTTTCTAGACAATGAAATCAAAGCGACCCACGACACATTCAACCTACTCAAAAGTAGTCCTACAAGCAAGCCGCTGTGGCTCGCCAACAGCGTCTTACTTCCAAGCGCATCCCGCTCATTAGCAGAGCGAAGCGACGACAACACCTGGGACGTTTTGCATCGCTTAAGTGAATGTACACATTGTACAGCGCTCTCTTACCAATATAACTTGTAGGAAAAGGTATTAGCGTCTAATTTTGCGCGGTAGAATTGTTGTCAGACGTTCTGGAGCGCGAGAAACAACAACTTTGCACCAGTAACACCCGAAAATGAATCAAGCTCCGCCATGATTGCAGTTGCACTTCCTGCTGAGAAGCGGTGCGCACTAACGTACAAATTGTGTGCTCGCCGTAACTGAAAGATTCCTCGCTGGCTTCGTGCCGCGGGGTCCCCCTGCGTGATGAATAGTATGGAGGGGGTTGATGGGGAACCCGCCCAAATGTAGTGAAAATTTCCAGACGTTCTCTTCTAATGTTGGTTCTCATATGAAATGTGGGTTTTGTGGATTTTTCTTTTTTTTTAGGAATATTTTATTTCTGAAGCTGTATTTTGATGAAAAATACCCCCCTCCCCCCACCCCCTCCGGCGGGAATAAAGGTAGCTGACGGTCGGAGCGGGATCAATTGCTATATTTCCGGCATTTTCCACAGGGAATACACCTGATGCCGCCAAAACCCACAAATTAGTGAGCGCAGGGGCTGACACAGTGGCGGGAGTCCTCACCCGCCCGCTTTTCTGAAACATCCCTAAGCCACAATGAATTTGGTGCCCCCCGCCTGTTTGTACTGGATCCCCTACTTTGTTGGTATCAAGCTCGGGAGGTGGGGACGGGACGGGGTGGGGGCAAGACTGACAAGCGTAACTTCGGCGTACGGCGGAAGCTGAAATTACGTACTCCTCGCGTTAAACCAAGAATTGCACAAACAATTTGCCGTTGGCCGTTACCATTTGAAACAAACGACCGTTAAACTACCATGACATGCTGTTTGGTGTGATGTAAAATCCGTACTTTACATTTCCCAACCAAAAATGTGCGCGCGCCCAACGATCATTTCTTCCGGTACGCGTGAACCCCAATCAAACCATGGCACCAGCGGCAGGCTGAAAAGCTCCAAAACAGCTCGCCGAATGAATAAGTTTTCAAAGCACACAAATCGAGTAAGGACACGACTGGATTTTTTTACCAACTAACAGAGAATAGGTTACTTTATGTTAATATGTAGTTCATTGCTAGATATCGAGGTGAAAAAGTAGTTTTATGACCGTGTAAAGCCCGCCCAGATTTCGGGCGGGATTCTGCTAATGAAAAGAGATTGCAAGGGGATGTAACGTAGATCCGCGACTGGACCCATATCGGAGCGAGCTGCGTTACATATATGGAACTAACTCAAAAGATACTCTAAGATATAGGGCATCGAGGGGCTCTAAAAAAAATGATGCTGCTTTACATACTGCATACTTTGTAATCCTTTGTAAGAACAAATTATGAAGCTTGATGCATTGTGTTATCTAAGGAGAGGCCAGAGGGCAGAGAATTTCAAAAGGGGGGGCACAGATGTACTTTAGGATCTGAAAAGGAGGGTACAGATATACTGAAAAAAGGTACAGATATACTTTAAGGTCTGAAAAAGGGTACAGATATACTTTAGGATCTGAAAAGGGGGGCACATACCCCTTCATTCCCCATATGACCTTCACCTTACAACATCATAAAAATATGGCTGTCAACACACTTTTGTCTGCTATACTTTATGCTAGAATCAATTGTATTGTACTGTTATAAAATAAGATACACTTTCAAGTAAGTTAAAATCATAAGAGTCTTGTGTAATGGAGTATATAAATGCATCGTGGCTGCAAATGGTGCATAGAAAAAGGGATTTCTGAAAGCGAGACAACAGATATTAAGCATGCCAACTATAGCTATTGTAGTGACAAATGTGTAGCCATAGCCAGTATATAGCCTGACAAACAACATCTTACTGTCATAAGACAGTTGAGAAAGGGATGACATGTAATGTCTGAACTCTTGAGGGCTGCTCAATAGCTTGATGGGATACAGCGCTTGCAGTGAATGAGTCTGAAAGCTTAATGGCATGTGGATTGGTGGTTAAGCCCTGCTGTGGTCATGTCTGTATGGTCGCAGGATAAAGATCCCATGTCTTTCTTTACATAGAGTAGGAGGTTACCCCAGGGATATGGTTCAGCTCTTTCTTTACTTCCCAACTGAAGTGATACGACCAGAATTGGTAAAAGCATCCTGAAGATACAACAAACCAATATGACACTTGGTAGCCTAGCTTAGGAGACCTTGAGTGAGTTTCCTGAGGCTACACGCTTAGACTTAGTTGCTTTTCACAAAACAGAATTCCATATCTTGACTAAAACATTCACTTGTCAGCAGTATTATGAAATAGCAGTTTTCTTCCTTGATATAAATCAAAGTATGGGGTGACAATATCTACACTCATTCAGCCAAGGTAACTGCATAAATCAATCATATTTTCACTGTCAAACTTATAACTTGCATATGTTTCAAGTATTAAAAGTAAATGGCAAACTAGATCTGTATTTGATCATTGTTGTCCATTAAATAAATGCTGCACAGTTCTCTATATTTTTGGTATTAAAAAGTTTTTAAAAATTGGCACTTCTACATGAACTGAATGAGAAAGATAGTTTATAGTGAATTAGCCAGTTGCTTATTTAAGTTCTATTTCCAATGTTGCAGTCCAACAATGACTACTTTGACCACCCCAGCTGGGCCATCTGAAGTCATCACGGCCAGACGGACAGAATCTCTTGACGCTTCTTGTATCCAGCAGCTGGTGCAACCTGCCACTGATTCTCTGTTTGGCAGAGTCAATGTTGTTCATCTAATGTAAGCTATTAATCTACAAATGTATTAGGTTAATGCCAATTCCATTTCCCTTCTTGGTGTACTGATTTTGATACAATTATGGGTGTTCAATTATTTGAAAATTGTTTTTTAATACAATGTTTTATTTACTCATAGCCATGACTTCTTTACATGTACACCATGCAATGCATATATGACCACCTTTTCCTTCAAGGTACATATACCAGCTGCAAAACAGTGGTGCACAAGTTTTTTTTGAAACAGCATCTTCAATGGAACTTTAATATTCTTATTATCACTACAGTATCTATATACATGTTTATCTATCAACATATTATCATTACCAGTATATGCTGTCAAAATACCTTGAAATGGATATAGGGAAGGCATGTCACTAAATGTATCAGTGTATAATCTTGGTATATGGTGTGCTTTGCAGTGAAAAAGCAGTTTTGGCTGTGACACTTAGCAATGACAGAGAGGACGTTCTTGGTCATGCTGCCTTCTTTGACTACCCTAACATACCAGGAGTGGATGCAGCGAACTGGGAGAAATGGATGAGCCAATACTATGACACCACCCAGTGTGATGCCCTCAATTCTCTCTTCATGCATTACTTCGTGGCTAAGTCTGAGTACTCTCATGGCTGTGCTAAGGAAATTATTCGCACCATGTTCAACGCTGTACCAGATCTCCACTACTGCTTTCTCGTGGTGCCCACTGGCGTCTTTCCTGGTGTGTGTTTACTACCAATCGCACTGTAGCATACATTGTGAAACCTTCATTAACATGTACTTGAGATCGAGTGCAGACTATTTTGAGTTGATTGGGCTTGTGGGTTAGACGCTTTATGTCATTTTTCTTGGTGAAAGGGATTTACAATTAAATTTATTGCGGTTGTGAAAAAAGTGGGCTAAATTGCTTTACTATCAGACCATTAAGTTTTCTATAAGAAAGAATCATGAGCGCCAAGTGAAGAGTATTACTGCTTGCATGTCCCAACGGTGCAGTGTCCTTCTTCGTAAAGAGTAGGGGGTTACCCCCGGGGACATGCTCCACTCTCCCTTCCTTCTCTCATTGACGCGATATGATCAAAAGTTGTTAAAAGCTTCCTCAATATACAATCAACCCAACTGTGCATACCAGTATAGTCGTGAAAGCCATTGGTACAGCATACATCACGTGGATGGGTTATTGATGCCTTTGCAGAGTCTTCATTGGCTGAAATCTTCAAGCAGGTGGATAAGGTTTCTGAGCGTGGACCGGATGGCTGCGTCATCTTCTGTTGCCATAGACACGACCACGTGCCAGTGCTGCACATTCGGTCTGCTAGGTGAGTAGCACGCGTGTATGGGGGCTGAGGACGTCTGCTATGTACGTAAGTAGCACCTTTCTTTTGTTTGAGTTGAAAATTGTCATATTGATGGAACTAATTTTATTTCAAGGTTTGAAATTGATGAACACCTGTGTAATTTGTTTCCGAGGGTGGGAAATTGTCATATTGATTTCGCATTTGCTTTGTAATTTTGTTTCCAGGGTGGAGGACCACGATGACTTGGTTCCCATATTCAACCGACAGAGCACCATGCTGAAGGACACCTACGGAGATTACTTTCTGGCGGAGTTAATTGAATCTCAAGATGAGGAAATGAAATGTGTTGTGGCAGAGGTTGGTACCGGAGAATATGCCTTGTGCTTTAACGTAAAAGGAACGTGCATATGCATCCAGAAAATTACGACACTGGATGTAATTACGGCACTGTAATGTATGTGAATTTGCAATGGCAGATACCCATGTTTATGTCAGCAATATATAGGTATGGAAAATGATTGGTTCAAAATCGCATCAATGTGCTTTTATAGCAATTTTTTACATTCATTGGAATAATTAGTGGTGCAAAATCTCAAGTCGACAAGCATGTCTAATGCTGCGTCCAGCACTCGAGTAGGTCATACGGGACTTGACCGTGTGCTTCAAACTCGCACGCATCCACAAAGTTCTAAAGCACTGAAGCAAATTTTAATATTCTTAAGTTTGTGTTCCCCAGGTAAAGGTTTCATTACCGTATCCTACGTCTTTTTTCGTTACGAAGAAGGGGTTACTCCCGGAGACCTGGCTAGTGTGTCCGTTCCCATACTTGCCTTTGACCTCCACAGGTTAAAACGTCCTGTTTAAAACCATCATTACCTGACTACTATTGCGTTGCTGTCCAGGTGGAAGGCCTTGCGGTGGGCTTCATGAGCGTCAGCAGTGAGGTGAACGCCGAGCTGCTCAACGAGTGCTTCGAGCTGGGACCTTTCCACGGACTGTGCCAACCCCACGAGCAGGATGAGGTGGAGTCGGCCAAGAGCCCCACCCCCACACCCACCCCGCCAGGTGGGGGCCTCCCTGGTGTAGTGGTTAGCGCACTAGACCGCAGATCAATAGGTCCTGGGTTCGAATCCGGGCTCGGGCACCTAATCTGGGGCATGTTTCATTCCTTCATCCTTCATCGTCTCGGGAGGTTCCTTGGCCCAATTTAGCCTGTATGTGCACAAAAGTGGCCTAAAACACCAACATTCCATTCCACCCCGCCAGGTAATGGAAGCTAACTCGTTAACTCAGCTTTTTTATTATCAATACAATTACAATTAATCGACCGACGCCCTATTTAAACAAATAAATAAATGAAATATTGCGGCGCATCGTTTTGCTCGTTTAACGTTATTATACCGTGTTATGTGCTGATTCTGTGTTCTATTTTTAGAAACGCGAGCGCCGAGGCCGTCGTCTGCTCGATCTGAAGTCTCCGTGGCGTCACAAGCATCTGCTGCAGCGTCCCCGAGGTCAACCAGTAGGCAGACGAGTGACCTTGGCAAGGGGGACGCCGTGACGTCACCGACTGGGCGGTTGTCTGGGAGTGGCACAAAGACCAGTCGTCCGGCGTCCGTCAGTAGCGCTAAAGGTAGGACCAGTGAGACAATGGAAAATCACCTTTAAAATAATAAAATTGTCGTAGAAAATCCATTTTAGGCCACTTTTGTGCGCACAAGTTCTAATAAAAGTGGGTTAATTAGGAACCTACAGAGACAATGAAGGACGGATGAAACATGCCCCAGATTAGGTGGTCGGGCCCGGATGCGAACCCGGGACCTATTGATCTGCGGACTAGTGTCCTAACCACTAAACCAAGGAGTCCCCCCCCCTATAGATACACTTTAGAAACTGTGTTCTTGAGATAAACCTTAATATTTTTGTCCTTATTTTTACCATGTTAAGGAGAGGTTATTCATTGCTAGTTAGTATCCGTTGACAGACGCTACATCTGAATTGAATACAACTCACGATTCATTCCCCCGGGAGATTCTTGCCCCAAAATCTAGCCTGCACACAAATGGCTTAAGCCACCACTGTATGCTTGTCCTGTTGCAGGCAGCGTGAAGGCTGAGGAGCCGCGAATCCGGGGCAAGCTGAGTGATGGGGAGGAGACCCTGATGAGCGACCACTCCGACGTGCAGTCCGTCCACTCGGAGGCCAGTCACAGGAACCTGGCCGACAGCCACACGCCAGATGTGGAGGTACATGTCCATCATATACGTAGGGGCCGCCTCGCTAGCTCAGTGGGTTAGGGCGCTCGCCTTGAGTGCTCTGGCCACCTGAGAGCCTAACGGCACGTGGATCGGTGGTTCGCGCCCCGCTGTGGCCACGTCTGTGTGGTCACAGGATAAAGATCCCATGTCTTTCTTCGCAAAGAGTACGGGGTTACCCCCGGGGACATGGCTCTACTCTCCCTTTCTTCTCGCGTTGACGCGATATAACCAAAAGTGGTTAAAGCGTCCTGAATATGCAACCAACAAACAACATATATATATTATTAGACACGACATCCCACAGATATATTGTGGTAACTCGCTGGGTTACTTTGCATCAAACGGTTATCAGAGTGGTTCCTTTGTACCGATGGTGGTCGAGGTGATAACAAAACCGATCACTCAGACATAGGATTACAGCTAGGTCATAACAGGAATTTCATTCCTCTGTGATGCCAAATTAAATCTCTCACAATTATCGGTAGCGCAGTGATATGTTAATCGGGATCCACCCAGTGGTTCATTGGCCGATCCAGGCTGTCAATCATTCACTGACTTTGTTTTTATCCAATCATGAGGTGAAAAAAGGTCTTCCACGTACGTTATGTCGGACAAACAAGTCGGACAAACAAAGCAGCATGTCACTTAGTTGTCAATTTCAGAGATAAGTACTTCTCACTTGTATCTAACATCAGCTATGATTGTCAATTTCATACTCCCGCTTAAGGAAAAAGCCTTAATTTGCACAAAAGCGGCATAAACACAAAGAATTCATTCCATTTCCTTTCCAGCCAGTGGTAGGCTACCCGGGCAGTGTTTGGGGTGGTTTGTACTTATGCCGTGTCACTTACAGGAGGTGTTTGAGTCCATGACTCCCATGCCGGTCACACCGCAGAGCAAGCTGCCCAAGCGATGTGTCCCCAAGTACCATGGCCCAGTCAGCGCCTTCTGCATACAACTCTTCTGTGTCGATGAACAATTCGAGATGAGGTGAAAAATTGCATGTTTTTTTGGTCTTTTTTTTTCAATATGACGTCTCTAACCTCTGACGTCATTTTCGCGAGAATGGTAAAGGTGAAATTGAGAAAGTTGCAAATAATCCCGCCCCCAATGATTTTAACGAGAAAGAAATGAATTCTTTAAATATCCTGCGCAATAAATAGATAATAGTGCAGACTGGGCTTGAACCACTCACCGGGAGTTGGATTTACCTACCACATTGAAGAGTCCAAGCTACCACAGTTGAAGGGGGCCGGCGCGACAGCTCAGTGGGTTAGAGCGCTCGCATTAAGTGCTCTGGTCACCTGAGAGGGTAACGGCACGTGGGTCGGTGGTTCGAGCCCTGCTGTTGCCATGTCTGTGTGGTCGCAGGATAAAGATCCCATGTCCTTCTTCGTAAAGAGTAGGGGGTTACCCCCGGGGACATGGCTCCACTCTCCCTTCCTTCTCCCATTGACGCGATATTACCAAAAGTGGTTAAAGCGTCCTGAATAACCAACCAACCAGCGTTGAAGACTTGAGACCACTGGGTGACTGGCCCCTTTCGTTGCCAGCATGATACGACATTAATGACTGTTGGGACGTACACCACAACCACACAAGCCAATGAATAACCTACTAATACAAATGAAATTTCTTTGTTTGAAGGCCGTAAACTTCCATGTACACATGTATACCACTATTTTTCTCTTGTTGAATTTCCAATGAATCGATTGCTGTGACACGCCAATTTGTCATGAAATAAATCAATAAACTAAAATAAAATAAATTTAACAATATAAAAGATGACCAGGCCATGTCATATCATTTATTTTTCATCGGTATGGATATACGTACATCATGCTATACCGCGCATTAAATTTAAGATATATTCAATAATCCTGTAGTGATTGCCCGTTGATGTCTATGCGATGACGTTAATCGCTGTCGTTCGCATTGACATTGATTAATACTATGTCTGCCGCAGGTCATGTGATTTCCTGCCCAGCGTGTTTGACCTATTTCCGGATAAGGAGTATTGCGTCATCACTGTGCCGCACATGGTGCCCGAGTTCCCGTTGCTGCAGCAGTTTGTGGTAAGTCTCTTTTTTTTACGCTATTCTCTACGCGTATTTACTAACTGTTTCGCTTTTATAATGCTGCTTTCATATAGTTTCCTTTTCCTATCAGTCGCTTTTGACATTCGTGTCATATTATTCGGCATATTATGGCTGATCTGGCATCTCCCAGCAAACACATAACGTTTGTGTAACGTTTTAAAATGGTTTTGATTACGTTATAACCGGTTTAGATAAACATTGTTGACATCCGACCGTCGGCGAAAAACGACGGATTTGCAGCTTTTGTTTTGGTTTCAGTACCGGTACAAAGATTTGCTTCGCGGTATTTACGCGTATGACTAAATAAGCCTATCTGTGACCGACAGAGCTTACCGCAGTCGTCGCACCGATAACCTGTCGTTAGGTCTAGGTTTATACTCACCGGATGCCTAGATTGGCGTTTCGAATCCAGTTTCTCAAACCAGAGCCCGTCGTGGTGGGCCATTCCCTTTTAGAAATGTTACAAGAACCTTATGTGTTTTTGCTGGGTTATTATGACCGCTTAGTAATGATATTGCTGATCTGCTCACTGTTTAACGTGATGCCCGGCATATAACTTACGCCGATGCCATATTGACAACATATGATAGTTGTTCCAAGAAAGAGCCGAATATTTGCTGTTATTTTTGCCTTGCTTTTCTTGCTCTGAATGGATGTAGCTGATTTAGTTACCGTATATAGCTAATGCAGTTTTGTTTAATCCTCTTGTTGACACCACAGCGATGTCAACCTTGGAGTATCAGCTCCGAGCTGATAACGTCTAAAGTATGCTCAGTGTCTGCACACGTGACCCTCCAGTAGTACCTATAGCAACATGTCACGTGATGCACTTGCCATACCCTCAATATTCGATGTTTCAGAGCTAAATCTTCCTCTAGGGGGAGCCACTCATTCTTCATCTATTCGTGTGAAATAATAATCACAATTATTGATTATTTAATTAAATATATGTCGTGGGCGGTTAGATTTACTATAATAGACAACTTGGACCTTCCATTTTTAATGGAGTGACATGGGCTTTCTGTCTGGCGCTGTGAAACGATATGTCAATATAGAACTAGGGACAAGCTCAATGGAAGCCGTTATTTCAGTATCTCGCACTAACTCGCACATAATACACTTCGATGTTGTCCACACGTACGTTTTCCCGTTAACTGGCGCAATGTGCTGATGATTGCAGATAAAAACCTGATCCAAACTGTTTACGTGCAAGTGCATGGTCGTTGTTATTGCAATATGACTGTTATGTCGATGTGGAATAAGTTGTGAAAAATGTCTGTGAAAACTGTCTGAAAAATGTCCGTGAAAATGTCCGTGAAAAATATGATCGCAAGCGTCTGTACGAGTAGTGAGTTTGAGCTGTACAGTACATATTTACAGTGGTTAAATAAGGCACTTGAACAATTCATTAAACATTATTTTAGGACAGATATTTAAACGTGTAACTTTAGACTGTACTGCTAAGTAAATGATGAAGAAAATGAAGTAGCTTAATGCAATTTACTAGATAACCACTGATACTGACCTGTTATCTAGCTGTTAACTTTAATGGCAAAATGCTGGTTGAGGTAATACATCAATAGCAGCCGCGTGCGTCCATTATAGCCATGATTAGGGTTCCCGTTACCGGAATGTACGCCGGTGAAATGGAATATCCTCCTTTGTACCGCTTTAAGAAAGAAGGAATGATAACAAACCAACTGTGCGCCTGTATCTATATAATATGAAGAGTTGTGCCGTTTGTCTATGATCAACGCCCCAGGCGCACGTGTACCCATGTTACGGTAGTAGTTAAACAGCTGTGAAACATATTATTGACCGATGACTTGTGTGTTGACAGAGAATAACACCGCGGGTACCCAGCACGCTGTCCCAGGAACTGTATGTCTTCAGCAGAGCCGGCCTCCTCAAGTAAGTCCATTTAGGAAACTCAGTAGAGCAACTCCTACTTATAATATTATTATCAATAGCAAGTGATGAATACGTCATCTTATTTATTCGTGTATATTTATTTAAAGCCGCTAAATTGCTTTGGCTTCAAGACGTAAGAGGGGTCGGCGCGATTGCTCAGTGGGCTCGCATTGAGTGTTCTGGTCACCTGAGAGCCTAACGGCGCGTGGATCGATGGTTCGAGCCCTGCTGTGGCCATGTCTGTGTGGTCGCAGGATAAAGATCCCATGTCTTTCTTCGTAAAGAGTAGAGGGGTACCCCCGGAGACATAGCTCCACTCTCCCTTCCTTCTCCCATTGACGCGATATGACCAAAAGTGGTTAAAGCGTCCTGAATAACCAACCAATCAAAAAGTTCAGAACCGTGGTCGTACATTGACAGATAACGAACTGCACCAACACTGAATTATTGATTTTATAGAATATCTAACCAAGAAATGATAAGCTGTGTTTATTTATATATATATATATAAGCGCATGTGCGCGACTAACTACTGGGGGAAATCGGTGCTCTGACATAAACAATATGTGCATTCTCTGCGGAAGTTTGGTTGGCCAGGTTCCTGTTCTCGGTGTGGTCACTGACAATGGTTACCTGGTTACTACGCCGTCTTCTGGAAGACGTATCGCTGGCTTAGTCTGTTCACCTGTCTGCGTGAGACAGTGTCTCTACTGTGGTATCATGAATCCGTATTGTAGTGCTATCAGGACTTCGCTCAGCAGAGTTCCTGTGAATGCGTTTCCCGCTAATTTTTATAAAGTGAAAACTGGCTGTTAGGGTGAAAAGAACAATACTGTTTTTGTCACTTTACAAGTATATTGAGGTAATTGTTCATTCGTTTAATGATTTATTTTACACAAATAGAATTGATTTGACCAGACTCGTTTAGGATACGTTTTGCTTCTTTGATGCTATCACAGGGACTTCCGAGTACGGCCTGCTTGTACCAGTGACCTTGAAGGAGCGTCGACCTTGGTGAAGACGCTTGAGATGAGCAAGAATCTGATCCAAGATCTCAAGCAGTTCTGTAAGGCGCGGCGGGATGACGTAAGTATTGTGGCGACGTGATGACGTCAACGTAATTGATGTCAGTGTTATGACGTGATGACTTTAGAGTGATGACGTGATGACGTCAGCGTGATGACATCAGTGTTATGACGTGATGATGTTAGCGTGATGACGTCAGTGTTATGACATGATGACGTCAGTGTTATGATGTGATGACGTTAGCGTGATGACGTCAATGTTATGACGTGATGTTAGCGTAATGACGTCAGTGTCATGCTGTGATGACGTCAGCGTTATGACGTGATGACGTTAGCGTGATTACGTCAGTGTTATGATGAGATAACGTCATCGTTTTGACGTGATGACCTCAGCGTTATGACGGGATGACATAACTCGATTCTCCTTTGGATCTCCGTTAACATGGGCGCTTGTTATAACCCTAACCTGTTATACATCCAACTTTCGGTTAGCATAGTCATAATGGGCTTGTTATCGTTAGTTTGGTTCTAATGTCCCCGAATGCGAATGGATTGAAAACGTTATTCTTCTGCCTCGAGATTATTATTTTAAGTTTGGGGATTTCTGCGCAGTACAAGTATCAACCCCTTGGAAAGCATATCTTGTCACTGTTTTATTGACTATCGCTAGGTCCAGCTCTCTGGGCTTCTTATGGGGCCTGGTTCATCTCCCCGTAGTATCTATAACTGACGTGTTTTTTTCGTTTCGTACTTTTTCAACGCCATTGCAATTTACATTTATATTTTTTGGTGGAAGCCTCAAAGAAAGGAATGATATTCACAGCAATAAAAACGTCCATCTTTCCTCCAGGACGGCACCGAGCTGCAGGCCTTCGTGGCCGACTGTGGTGGCCACGTGGTGGGCATTGCGGTGGTCAGGCGGGAAGAGGTCAGTGACACCATCTCCTCATCATCTGGCATCGCAGTTAAATCCGTTAACTGTCGATTCGATTTTCAGGGTTGTATGCCACTAAATCTTTGTCACTATTGATTTTGAACTGTCTGTATGTTTGATCAACTGTACTTGTTAATGGCTTGACCTCAACTCCACCACCATCATTTTGTTGCACGTTGAGGTGTCCGTTGAAATGTGCATTCGCTATCGGTAACCTGGTTATAAATAAATAAAGTTTTTACATAAAAACTTAAAAAAACTTAAACTTAAACGATACAGGTGCAAACATATGCCCTTTGCGAGCAATAACCTGAAATACTATCCACCAAGTTGTGTTTATGTTATGTAATATGACTACCTAACCAGTTCGTTTGATGTTGGGTGTGTTAGCCTTGCAACATTTTGTAAAAAGTTAGGCGGGAGTTTGTACATATTTACACGGCAGAGTGTCATGAAGACTACGTGAATAGATTTATGTTAGAACGTAATTGGCTAGTGTAATTTCTGGAGGGAAACCGATTTTGAATTTTGCTTCTTTCCACTTTTAGGACATTGAGCATATTCGTTCCCACTACAACATTGAGGATTTCATCTACTTTAACCACCATCGTCGTGAAGAACACGGGCACCTTCATCACTTCACGCTGAACCCGCTCTTCAAACATTACTCAAAGATGTTCCTCAAAGTAAGACCTATTACCATCCATTGAACTTCCTGACATAACTACTCCTAAATGTTCCTCAAAGTAAGACTTAAACTACCCATTAAACTTCCTGTCACGCTACTTCGATGTGTTTCTCAAAGTAAGACTTATTAGTACCCATTAAAGTAAGATTTAATTGCTACAAGCTGCTCTGTACACATTTTAATCTTTAGCTTTGCCCTTTATCCTTTCTTCAAAATCATCCTGAAGGATTCATAGAGGCCTCAATATTCTACTATTCTGAATTTCAAAGCGCTGTTTGAATGATATGTCGACAAGATTTTACCAGTGTATTATTTATGAGAAACTGAACAGGAATTTACCCTTTTGTTGATGGTTCACGTCTGCATATATTGACCAAAATGTATGTATGTGAATAATATCCATATGGTGATGTTTTCCAGGAAGTGATGCGACTTGGTCATAAGACCTGTCTCTACTACCCGCTGTATCCATCATACGTGGAACCACAGGTAAGTGGGCCGTTTAGGCTGTGGAATCCGTGGACAAACCATTCTGCTACATGATTTCGTTAAACAAAGCTCCACCATCAACATTATTGTTTTCCAAGACTGTTTACTGTGACTGTAAGAAAAAATCTTGAACTTAAAATTTCCAAATTTGCTTATCGATTCTAAGTTTCAACTTAACCGTTACACCGAGGGTGGTCTTTTAGATTCTGTCCTGCCGCACGCTGGCTACTGCGCTCACTGACTTGGTACCTATGGCATAAAGAAACCTTCATCCGAATAATTACTGTTTGCCTTGACTAGTTACCATTGTGTTTTTGAAATCCTACGATGAAGTTCTAAAATGAAAATTAGCGAGTGTGCGTAAAGGTTTTATTGGAATTTTCAGCCTAACTGTTGCACAGACTGTGGTCAATTAGATTATGTCACGCGACAGGAAACTAATAAAAACATATTTTTTGAAAATGAAATTTATATCTCCAAATGAGCTATGCTATTGGAAGTTTCAGCCTAACCGTGGCCCCAGGGTAGGTCTTTCAGGTACACTGTCCCGCCACAGGATATTATTAAATATATAACTTTTTGAAAAATAACTTGTATTCTTCAAATTAGCCTGAGGGTTCTATTGGAAGTTTCAGCCTAACCGTTGCCACGGGGGTGATCTTTCAGGTCCTGTCCCGCCACAGGATATTATTAAATATATAACTTTTTGAAAAATAACTTCTATTCTTCAAATTAGCCTAAGGGTTCTATTGGAAGTTTCAGCCTAACCGTTGCCACGGGGGTGATCTTTCAGGTCCTGTCCCGCCACAGAATATTATTATATACCAAAGATTTTGTAAATAAACTTTAATCTCCAAATTAGAATAAAGGTTTTTCACCTAAACGTTGCCTCGGGGGTGGTTTTTCAGGTCCTGTCCCGCCACACGCTGGTGACGGCGCTGACTGACTTGGTTCCTGTGCGAGCCCGGCGGCAGATCACCTACCCCCTGGAGGACCTGGGAGACAACGCCCCCTCGGGGCGGGTGTTGAAACAACCCGAGCACTTCGCTCTCAACCACATCAACAGGAAGCTCACCCTGGAACCCAAGGTACGGGTCGTGTGCAGCTATGGATGTCACCTGAATCACAGTGAATGATTTAATAACATCCAGTAGTACATAAAGCAGTGATAATAATCCTGTCTTTATGATTCCATTATGTTATTCTCATGTCACTGTCAGTTTTTCTGGTTTATAATATGTGCTATTGCGATTATACTAAGGCAAATTTAGAGATTCAATGGGTCAACCCGTGGCTTAGCAGATAGCGCTTTCAACTATTGTCGAGTGTGCCCTGATCGGCGAGCCCAAGCGGCCGGTGCGTGGCTTGAATCTCACCTGCGCAAATGTCTTGTTTGTGTAAGATGAAGCTTCCATAGCCTTCTTCGCAAAAAGTAGGGGATTACTCCCGGAGATATTTTTCGAACCCTCCAATTCTCGCGATATGACCTACACAAGATTAAGCCTCAACTGGTATTTAAATAATTGCGTTTTACCGATATTACACTTATAAATTTGTTTGGGTTTTCTCTCTAAGGTGACCATAAACGCCCGCATTGTCGTCGTTGGAGCCTCGGACGTCGGTGTTTCCTTCCTCGAAACCTTGGCTTTTTGGTGAGATTCGAAGTGCATTGTCAACTATAGACGTCCATCCCCCCCCCACCCTTTGCTCTTTTGCAGCCGTTTCATGTTGATCAGCTTTGATCACCATATCTTTTTTATTCCTCTTGAAAGTGATCAATCAAAAGTTATTAACTATTATATTATTGAATGCGTTATCTGATATTGTATATTGATGAAGGAGCATCCAATAGCTGATTAGGAGCCGGCCCGGTAGCTCAGTGGATCGCACGTGGATCGGTGGCAGCTCATTATAGAACAAATGCAAAAATATAGATGGAATTGTTCAGAACACATGTATTTTTGTTAAAGCGGGTGTCCAACCTCATTTAATCGCGATCTGCACTGAAAGTTTACATCTTAAAATTAAATTGGCGAGTGTTAACGCTTCGTTTCGGCCGACTGGTAAAGAGAACAAAATTAAGGCAACCCGCCCCAGCAATGTCAAGCGGAGCGCCATTTTACAGGGAGCAGTGACGCATATTGTGACTATTCATATGGCGCCGCCTTACGTTATAACTTGCGGAGAGAGAGATCAGGGCCGCGATTTACAGATGAACAGCGGCAGTTCCAAGCCTCGCATTAGCGCAAGATCTTAGTTTTCTATGGAGAACTACCGTCCACACAAATTGATATACGTCTTGCGAAGACTGACTCCCCAACAATACCATGATTGGAGTTAGAATCGCAGCTATTTATATTAGCGGTTATCACGCGCTCTTGTTTTGCTCACACAATAGGCGCAATTTCCGGTTTGAATAAATTAGAGTATCACCTCCTGATTGGTCAATCGTGGACGCGCCTCCAAAAAGGGCTGCCGCCTGGGTGGGCGACGAAATCGTTCTGGCGGTCACTTCTAAATGTTATTGCTAGCTACAGATCGAACGAAAAATTCTATAATTTGGAGGATAGGCAATTGAGTATTATATGAATCGGTAAAGCAGCGTTAGAGGCGAGGCTGGCGGTTCCCTTTAACATGTTTGTTGAAGATGAACTTCGATGGCATCTCTTTCATGGAAACATGTTTTTAGTGAACTAACTTATGCTAAAAAAATAGAGGATGAATTTAAAGTAGTGTGAAGTATAATTGATGACACTGGTTTGTCGTAGCCCCCACCTGAGGTTCAACAACCTGACGGTGATCTCCCCGCACGGTCTGCCCGGGGAGCTGCCTGCAGACCGCCTCAGGGACGCGATGGTGACCGACAGGTCAGTGACACGGTCAAGGCAGTCCAACAGACATCCATCGTAAACTGTACACGTATACATATATATATATATATATATTGTTTAAACATACATATTTTTATTGGTTTTAAATCCCGTGGTGCAAGTCGCGCTGCGTCAGTCACGTGGTTTTTAAATCACGTGTTGCAAGTCGCGCGGCGTCAGTCACGTGGTTTTAAATCGGCGTCAGTCACGTGGTTTTTAAATCACGTGGTGCAAGTCCCGCGGCGTCAGTCACGTGGTTTTAAATCACGTGGTGGCAGTCGCGCGGCGTCAGTCACGTGGTTTTAAATCGGCGTCAGTCACGTGGTTTTTAAATCACGTGGTGCAAGTCCCGCGGCGTCAGTCACGTGATTTTAAATCGCGTGGTGAAAATCGCGCGGCGTCAGTCACGTAGTTTTAAGTCGCGTGGTGCAAATCGCGCGGCGTCAGTCACGTGGTTTTAAATCCCGTGGTGCAAGTCGCGCGGCGTCAGTCACGTGGTTTTTAAATCACGTGGTGAAAGTCGCGCGGCGTCAGTCACGTGGTTTTAGATCACACGGTGCAAGTCGCGCGGCGTCAGTCACGCGCTTTTTAAATCACGTGGTGCAAGTCGCGCGGCGTCAGTCACGTGGTTTTCAAATCACGTGGTGCAAGTCGCGCGGCGTCAGTCCCGGGGTTTTAAATCGCGTGGTGCAAGTCGCACGGCGTCAGTCACGTGGTTTTAAATCACGTGGTGCAAGTCGCGCGCCGCCAGTCACGTGGTTTTAGATCGCGCGGCGTCAGTCACGTGGTTTTAGATCACACGGTGCAAGTCGCGCGGCGTCAGTCACGTGCTTTTTAAATCACGTGGTGCAAGTCGCGCGGCGTCAGTCACGTGGTTTTTAAATCACGTGGTGCAAGTCGCGCGGCGTCAGTCCCGGGGTTTTAAATCGCGTGGTGCAAGTCGCACGGCGTCAGTCACGTGGTTTTAAATCACGTGGTGCAAGTCGCGCGGCGTCAGTCATGTGGTTTTTAAATCACGCGGTGCAAGTCGCGCGGCGTCAGTCACGTGGTTTTAAATCACGCGGTGCAAGTCGCGCGCCGCCAGTCACGTGGTTTTAGATCGCGCGGCGTCAAGGCAGTCTTGTTGACTGGGTGGAGAATAAAAATTAGTTGTTTGAGTTTGACCCCTTGTACAACCAAGAGCCATACTGGTATACTCATTCTACGGCTAAGAACAAGCTGTTGAATACATGTATGTTTTGCATTTGACCCACGTGTACAGCCACTGATAGAACCAAGAACAAGCCGTTGAATACATGACTGTTTGCCTTTGACCCCGTGTACAGCCACTGCTACAGCCAAGAGGAGTACGCCAAGATGGCGCTGAGGTCCTGGGTCAACGTGGTTTACGGCTTGATGACTGCCATCGACAGGTCTGTGTATTAATAGCATCCACACAGATAGACAGATACAGGGGTGGTAAATAATTACATGTAATGGTAATTACTTACTTCGGACGATTTGTTTGACAGTACGCGTTGTTATCGTTTAGAATCTGACAGTTTGTATCACTTGTATCCATATGAGCACCACGACCTGGATGACCAGTGTATGTTTGGATTGAGTAGTACGTGAGCTATGCTGCAACAATGACTTGAACTGACATGAAAAGTTCCTGTGGGGGGGGGGGGGGAGAGTTTCTCTGGTTGTCTTTATTTTCTCCTACATGTATTGGATTACCTGGCCAGATTAACTAGTGGAAGTTAGTTCAAGAATTAGTGCACACTGTATAAGATATATACCACTATGTCTAACCTGCTTACAACTACTGTAATAAAAATATTATGCCATATTGTACGTACTTTATACCACAATCCAAACCCCTCAGCCCGTCAACGACTATCCGCACCACCTGTCTATAACCCCATGACTAACCCCCCACCCCGCCTCAGGAAGAAGAAGCACGTGGTTGTCAACAAGAATACGCTGGTTCCCTACGACTACCTGGTGCTGGCGACAGGGACCCAGTTCCAGTGTCCGGCCCCGACCGGTGCCGATATCTCCCAGCTGGTGACGAACAACGAGCTGCCCCAGCGTCCAGACCGACACTGGCTCGACCAGGTCCCAAAGAATGTCTTCACCGTCAACGATGCCTACGACGCCGCTGTCGCCCTCTACTGGGTGGAGAACAACTTGCTCAACGCCTCTGGTCAGTGGGAGTTCTTGCTGGGCGATGTTTACTTGTTTTTACTCCTTTGCCCAAGTCCCAATCGCATGTACCTTTTTTTTTCATTGCCCAAATGCTGAATCCCCTGCTCTTCAATCTTCGCAAAGAGTAGGGGGTTACCCCGGGGGACATGGCTCCATTCTCCCTTCCTTTTCCCGTTGACGCGTTATGACCACTAGTGGTTAAAGCGTCCTGAACATAGAACCAACCTGTTATTTATCACATGTCATTGCGCAATGTCGTTAGCCATGTTGTTATTTTCATTTTGTTGCCCAATTCCGTATCCGGGTTGTACGATGCTGCCATCTGGAGGGCCTCAGAGGGGCTTTTTCGACACGGCGACACGGCGATTTTTAAAATCGACAACGCGACATTGGGGTTGTCTTAGAATCGACATGCGACATAAGACTTAGCGACACGGCGACATGGAACTTTTCTTTAAATCGACACGCGACATGGACCTTTTCTTAAAATCGACACGCGACATGGACCTTTTCTTAAAATCGACACGCGACATGGCTACCCCCCCTCAGGGGCCCTATCTGGTGGCCGAATCATCCAGTTTTACGTGCGTAGCGGACGTTTGTACATGGAAGGCATGGGTGCTTCCTTCACCAGGTGACACCGCTGGTCTTTACGGTTTCTACGGAATTCGACACCGAATTGAAAATCTTGATCATCACCCATTGTAATTACAATATGGGAACCTATACTTTATTAAATATACTATATTTTTTTAGGATATGATTTTTTATTTCATCCATATGTCCGATTTGGATGGTTTCACTGGTTTGTTATTGATTCCGGCTTCATCTGCACAAAACCAACTGTGTTTTTTCTTCTTTTTTTCTGATGGACAAAATTAGTTTTAGTATAATGGACTGCTCGTTTAGACATTCCTGGCTGACCTGGAAGAGTGACGAGTAGTGTTGTCAGTCGCTGAGTCACGCTTTTCAATTGGTCCTGTTTGGTACTTTCATTGGTAGCCATTGTGTCAATCCCGACTGCTCCAGGTACAAGTCTGGGGCTTGGTCCACTGTACTGGCTGTCGGACAGCGGATTCTACCAAACAACCTTTCATGTCACCGTGTGCCACCTATTGTGTGGGGGGATGGGCTGATGGGGGTGGGAGGGGTGGGCTGATGGGGGTAGGAGGGGGTGGCGCGGACACTGAGGAGGGGTCGGCGGGGAGGGGGTGGTGGCGCACGGACACTGAGGAGGGGTCGGGGGTAAGCCTCCGGATATTGAGGAGGGGTCGGGGGGAGGGGTGGTGGTGGCGCACGGATACTGAGGAGGGGTCGTGGTGGGGGGGGGCGCACGCACGGACACTGAGAAGGGGTCGGGGGTCGGGGGTAAGCCTCCGGACATTGAGGAGGGGTCGGGGTGGGGTGGGGGGGGCGTGCACGGACACTGAGGAGGGGCCGGGGGGGGGGGGGGTAGGGGGCGTCATGCAGTGTCACTTGATACCATCGTTTCGCTGTGTGTAGGTGTAAATGGTCAGGTTGGTGTGAACTCCTTGCAGCCATCGATATGGTGTTATAATAATGGGCGTCTCACGGCCACTGGTGTTAAAATACATTGGCGGCTGCGGCTGGGAGGGGGGGGGGCTGGAGGGGGATATATAAAGGACGATTTCTGCGAAGGCTGCCCTCCTGTCTTTAACGGTCTATCTCGGCGATATGTGGTTGTTGGCCAACTCTTTTGTAGTCTCGGTCATTGATTGAAATGTGTGGTATCGGGTGGATAAAGGATATCTAGTGGATGTCCGCTTGGTATCAGTGGTATCATGAATCCGTATTGTAGTGGTAACAGGACTTCGCTCAGCGGAGTGTCTGTGACTTCATTTCCCGCATAATGGAGTTAAATGAAGCGGATTATGAAATCCAGCTATATTAGGGTTGCGAAATGTCAACCGTTTCTATCACGTGTATTTTACAAGTTTAATGGGGTCAGAAACGATAATTCACATGAGAAGCTAATACCGCGAAAGTCCGCCTTTATTATATGTCAAAAAATAATAGATATATATATATCTAGAAATATGGATAGATTCGTTTTCTTCACAAAAGAATGTTGTGAGAACTCCTATATGTTTAACCTGTATTGTAGCTCAGTCCGTATTACCCCGAGCTTTCACTGACCCTCGCTCTATGCCCCAGTGTATTCTATGTTTGTGAATTTGGTGTTTTTCTTCACAAATACCTAATTCATAATCTCAATGTTCCCGGAGTTTCGGCGGTCAGTCTTAACCCTCGTACACAGGGCTGGCCTAAAACGGCAATTCATTTATTTTTACACACACATACGGGTTGTTACAGATAGGGTCCAATTAAACTTCACACCTAATGTAGATTTCTTTATTTGAATAATGATGTCATGGCCCTGTCTTGTGTCTACAGGTCCAGCGGTTGTCTATGGCAACGGAATGGAAACATACACCTGTATCCAAGCGCTGCTGACAATGGGGTTGCCTGGCAACAGAATAATCCTCGTTCAACCTCCACACAACTGTCAGGTAACGTTTGTCAAATTTTTCATTTTAATGGGAAGTTTAATGAAGAAAGTGTCTGGAAGTGGAAGGAATCTGTCTCTTGGTGATATAATGACATTTTCGGTATTCTATGATACATATGATTTCCCAGAGATGGCAGTCACTGGTAGGGAGGCCTCTTTAGCTTAGTGGGTAAGCAGGCTGAGCGAAAAAAAGAAAGGCATTACTAATTATAGATGTTATATTTAGCTGACACACATAAAACAAATGGAAAAATTCAGAGTTGTTTTGCGAAATTAAATCATATCATCGTATTGCTTGAATAACAATATATGACAAAATTGGTGGTGCGTTTCTTTTCACGGCATATATATATATATCTGGATGAAAGCGTTGACCCTTTGTATAGGTTTAAAACCTATATACAAAGCACACATTCACCCCCGAAGCGCTGACGGCGGAAGGGGGGGGGGAGGAGGGGCGGGCGACGACTCGTGAGCGGTCAACTTTCTTCAAGATGGAGATCCAGGGACTGAGAATCTGTGACCACTGTTACCATAGTGACCAGTCCTAGTCGGTGACCCCGAGTACCTCGGGTGGTTAAATGTGACACCGAGAGAGCTGTCTAACATACTATTAATGCATGGGTGACGAACAATGCTGCTTCATTGATGTCCTATTTCAAAAAAATTGCTTAGTTATTATAACTGAAAGGCATTTGTTTTCTCTCCATACCTTCAACTTGATCCATTCATGCTTTGTTTAATTATTGGTATTTGTTTATAGCCGTCGTGCTTCAATAACCACGACGTGCAGTCTGCCGTAGAGGGGGCGCTGCGGGAGGCCGGAGTGCAGGTGCACTCAGGATACATTCTGGCTCAGTGGAACGACGGAAATGACGCGGAAGAGGTCACTTCCGCCTCCTTCACCTCCAGCACGAAGCCAATGCGCCTGGAGTGCAGGGTAGGACAGTGAGGGAACTGGTGATGTCGGGGTAGTTCAACACTAGCACCGTGTTTTTTTGTTTTTCGGCTTTTCGGATTTGGCGGCCCATTAGGGAAAGTGGGCCCACTCCGTGCGACATGGAGCGTGCCCACTCCGTGCGACATGGAGCGTGCCCTCGACGGAGCCTGCCCCCCACGACACTATAATTCTAGCACTTACTTAATTCAAATAATTCACCTCTTGGGTGACTACTTATGTATTTTAAACCCTATAATCGTTCGACAAATCTTTCACTTAGCGCTAACTGTAGTGGCATAACCAAAGTGACGATTATGAATACGGCCCCTGGACTTAACGACTTTGCAAACTTCGAACGCAGACAGGTTCATTCAGTTACAATTCGCAGATGCCGCAAACAAAGTCGAAACACTTAAATCACAACAGATGAGCTGCAAATCCATCGTTTTACGCAGACGAATGAATGCCAACCAGAAACCTTTTCTAGACTTGTGAGCCTTCACTATACATGTATATTATGTTGTCGCAATCTTGAATCCAAGGTTGTTACATTGTCGACTGAATCCAGAAGGTTTGTTCAGATCCCGAAGCAATTTTCTATTGAAATGCCTCACAAATACCACCTGAAAGCTGAAGATATGATGTTTGAATTCTCCTTTTCAGGCTTTCTTCGCTTATTACAAGAAGATGGTGGATCCGCATGCCTTTAAAGGTGAGTTTTTTACCCACGGTAATAAGAAACTACACGCCAGTAATTTTCCTCGCACAGGCATCTACAGTCAAATTTGTCAGAATCGTTTTATTTGGTCAAGCACTCCTACCAGAACAAACAGAAAAAAAGAAGTAAAAAGAGACACACTGTTCTAATCTTTGGACACGGAGAGAGTAGACACGGATGCTTGACCGAGGAGACTCACATTAAGACAGCTGGGCAGTCGCTAGCATGTGAGCCACCTCAAAAAAAAAAGTTCAACACAAGCCAGTTACGCTAAAACAAAACTCTGATTCAAAAATATTCCAACTTTTCCCATAGGCAATATATAGTATATTTAGACAGTAATAGCAAATGTGGTACATGGTAAGTCTTTGGTGAAAAACACTCACAGTACTTGCTATCGTGCCTGCCACTGGCATCGCCAGCAGAAGGCCACACTGATGTAAGTGTGTGAGGGGTGGCAGAGAAAATAGTGCCGGCGGAAATCTTCCCAGCGACATTGTGTATTATAACACCAGGGGTGAGTAGTACGTGAGCTATATCAAAGGATGGAAGAACGATCCGAATAATCTTGTCCATGATGGGAGCAATCACAGAATTATCCTGTGGGTTACAAACAGCTATATGTCATGTTGAACTTTATCCTGTATAAGAACGAGACTATGCCTATGACTATGTGTAGTGTCAACTTTTATCTCGTGCAAAGACGCTGGCTTTTGTATCGGTTGTATTTGTCTTATGTGGGTACTTTTGTGCCATATGCGACTCGTGATGTGAGTAAGATACCGGCCAGTACCCAAGATACTGGTTCTTGTTCTTGTGCCCTAATCCCTAAGATCGTATTTAGATGTCTGGTTTATTGAAACAATTCGTCGCTATTGTGCCGTATGGTCACACAGTGGAACACCTTATGGATGATGGTTACCTGTAAAACACTTCGCGATGTCAGCTATAAACCCATTTTGACCGGAATTTACGCCATATACGTCGAATTTATATTCTCCAACGCCAAAATTGTTTGAACTGAATTATAATTGAAACTGTTTCGTTAACCTAGTTTATACTCTTACTAGTTATAACGTAAATTTGCACACATGTGCGAATGTCGTCAATATACAATATAGAAGATACATCTTGGCTTCCTTTAACGACCCCTCCCTCCCTCCCCCGTCCCTCCCCAGCTATAATCGTGCCATTCCACGCGCCATAAGTAACCCATATCATGGGTGTGTCCAGGGGGGGGGGGGCACAGGGGGCACGTGCACCCACCGCCCCCCCCCTCCCCCTTTCAGACCCTAAGATATACCTTATCCCCGGCATCACAATAAAACAAGTCGCAATTTCCTTCCATTTGGACATGATTACCACGATGTAATGGATGCTTTGGACAATGCCTTTGTATTTTTCAGAATTATTCCTTCCGATCGACATAGAATTATTCCGCCCCCTCCTTGTCCTACGATGCGGTCTCTACCATCTTGGAGCTTCGATACCTTCTTCTGTTTGTTCGCTTTTTCTTCATCCATTACTCGGGTCGTGCCGCCGCCCTCTGTGATTGTTCCTATACAGAAAGGTCCCCTACCCCTTACAATGACATCATGTCGTACGGGGTTAGTCTTTCGTGGTCGATTTGACCCTCCTTGCGGGGGGCTAAGTCAACAGCCTGCCCCTTGTGTTTATCCAGACGCCGTTGGTTTGGAGATGTCACCCCGCTTGGTATTGACTCCTTGGCAACGCATGTTTCGCGCGACTCGACCAGCTTGCGACCAGAGTCGATCGCTGGATTTTGATTGGTCGCTTTCAGTATCGACGAGGACCAATCGAAAGGAGGGCTGATCACGTGGCTATCTAATTACCGAAAACGTGTAGAATACCCGATGAGAATGCCATGGCAACCGGGCAATAATGTTTGTACGTTTGCCGCAATACGTTTATTGTTACCTCGAGGTTTGGCATTGTATCTGTGTAAACACCATGGAGATAACACCAAGGAAACACGACTCCATGTGGGTGGGATGGTGGTGGGGAGGCTAGGGGGGCATTCAACTGGCTTCCAGATTAAATTTCGGCAACCACATATCAAGTTTAAGCAAATATGCCTGGCAAGGGTCTCATTGTAGTATCTCGTGTATCTAAATCAATGGGTGTTTATAGTAAACTTACGTCGTTTCACCCTTTCACATTTTAATTATTGTCCCGTTATGTGGCATTTTTGTGTGATATGAAAAACATGCGTAAGGTTGCAGAGATACAGGAGCGTGCATAGAGGTATGTTTCATTTTATATCTGCATATACAATGTTTAGGAAAGAGAGCAGGTAGACGTTTGCTATATGTTGAACGATTCCAAAGTGAAAGTGAAGTGAAATGTCCGAAGTGTTTCACAGTACAACGGAGGCGAATGTCCCAGTGTTTGAAAGTTGTCGTCATTCGTCTGCGCCATGTTCACTAGCCCTGATACATGACACTCATACGCGCTGGTACCCGACGCGCGAGAGAGTCATGAAATACAACCCACATGATGCCAGGAATTGGTGGGGGTGTCTGTGCATCATGTAGCTATTTGTCCTTATCAGTATATTGCCTACCATCAAAAGTGATGAAAAGTAATTCCACAAGTGTTAAACTTTTCTTTCGTTGCCTCATACTTAATGTCCTTTTATACATGCACTAAATAACACAAAGTTTACACAAACTCGCTCTGCCACTTTGATAATCTCGCAACGGAAGATAAGCCAAAATGCCGGAGCGGGTCTCGAGAAAAATGTGTGTTGTTTATGCAGTAATGACACTTTTTACGATGCGCACAGCGAATAAAAGACAACGAAAGAAAAGTTCAACACTAGTGGAATTACCTTTTAACATTTTGAATGGTAGGTGATTTATTGCTAAGGGCAAAAGCCTACACGATGCACGGACACCCCCTAGCAATTCCTGCCCTCATGTGGGTCGTACTTCATGGTTCTTTCGCGCGTCGGGTACCAGCGCGTATGAGCAGCCATGTATCAGGGCTACATGTCCACTAGATGAACATTAAAGTGTATTGGTTAAATTAAACCTGCTCATACAACCATTTTCCTCCAAAAACGGAAACTGGAAAAACGTCCTAGACACCTGGTCTGACAGTGCGGATGTTAATTATGTACTAAATCAATGTGTTATCAGGGAAAACCGGCAACTTTAATATTAGCTCGCTAATTGCGTATAAGAATAATTTGCTTCGCCTGCACTAATACCCGAGCGGTCGAATCCTATTAGTGATATACTGACGACCAACTGGTTGTGGGTTCGAGTGTCTGCCGTGTCAGGGGCCGTCTCATCTCCTTGTTCTCATCGCCCCGTTTTGGACATCTAGAATCTCCTTTATAAATGAATAAATTATTCATTACACTGATGGCATTATTCACACCAACCATTTTAGGGGTATTTGTCCTCTTATATATAAAAACATATACTGATAGCAGTACTGCCTCACCCCGGGCCCCTTGTTACCAAAATGTCAGTCATATAACTCTTTCTTGTTCATGAACAACAATTCGAGATTGCTCTGATCAAAACGATATCCATGACCTTATCAGAATCGCCTGTGTTGAAGTACCATCATCCTTTCTCCTGTTCGTGTATGGGGGCCGACCCGGTAGCTCAGTGGGTTAGAGCGCTCGCCTTGAGTGCTCTGGCCACCTGAGAGCCTAATGGCACGTGGATCGGTGGTTCGAGCCCCGCTGTGGCCATGCCTGTGTGGTCGCAGGATAAAGATCCCATGTCCTTCTTCGCAGAGAGTAGGGGGTTGCCCCCTTGGACATGGCTCCGCTCTCCCTTTCTTCTTCCATTGATGCGATATGACCAAAAGTGTTCGTGTATGTGGTAAATGGTCTTGGCTTTGACCAATGTTTACCTGAGATAGCGTCCTGCATCTGGTTACCAAGATTTCAGTCAAATAACTCTTTTTCTTTTTCCTGAACAACAACTCGAGATGGCTTTGATCAAAGCGGTATCCATGACCTTATCAGAATCGCCTGTGTTGAAGTGCTATCACCCTTTCTCCTGTTTGTGTATGTAGTAAATGTCTTGGCTTTGGCCTATGACTGAGTGAGCGTCTTGCTTGTTTCAGCCATTAACGACGCGTGCCTGGTGTTTGACGGCCGCCTCGTCGTCGACGCCAGCTTCCACACCACTGACGTCGTCATCCGCGCCGCCGGACCCCTCACTAAGTTCCAGCGTCGTTACCATGCCGACCAGTGGAGCCACGCCAACTTCAACAGCAAGGAAGTCGGCATGCAGGTACAGTGGGGCCACGTTTTTATCTTAATTTACAATTTCCTTTCTCTAAGTTTTTACTCTTTTTTTCTTTTTTATTGTGATTATTTTCCTGAAACATTTGTTTTACAAAAAGATTATGTTTTTTTTCCTCTGTTTTTTTGCGTGATTTATAATTGTAATAAGGCTTTATGACCATATATTAGTTACATCGCTATGGTTTTTTGGATGGGTTATTTGCCGCGAATCTACCGCCAATGTAGATTTTTCGAGTGCGGGACTGCGTCCTGCGTCATTTTGTCGCACAAAGAGTTCAAATGAAATTTCATTGAGCTGTGTGGGGACATGATGACACAATGTAAATATATAGTGAAAAGACTACGTAACATTTCAGTTAATATATTAATGTCCCATTAGTTTTCGGATGTCCCATAATGTTAAAGGAGCTATGGGACACTGGGACTCATCCACAGGCATACCTATCTGAATCACTGGATGGCTGGAAGACCTCAACAGGTCGTGGCCTGGTTTGGTCTGGTCTGATCTGACCCTTTTAACAGACAAGCGAGTCATATTACTCCCGACAGCAGGGAGTGGTTCTGTGAAGGCCGTACACAAAGGTGTCTTTACCCTGTACATAATGCCTCGGCTACAATGGAGTCTTTACGTATCAATAAGTTGCCAGCCAGCGCTAGGCTTGTGCGGTCACGGCCAATGACGTACCGGTGTCTTCATGGGAGTCGCGGGTTCCATGTCAAGTGGAGGGTTGGAGGCTTCTTTGGCACCTGTTTTGAGAGACTGGGATCTGACAACTGGCTCAGCGGTTGTGTGGAATAATCGCCTCTGAGTGTCTTGATATCGCCGGCAATCATTAGCAAACTTAACACTAAAATAAAACATGTTAGTATTTTTCTTTAGAGACTAATTTGCGTGGATCGAGCTCAACCTGTGTAAATATCTGTTTGTGCAAGATATAGACTTTATATCTTTCTTCACAAAGAGTATAGGGTCATTCCCTGAGATATGGCTCCTCTCTACCCTACCTCTCTTTGACCCTTCTCATTGTCGTGATATGACCTTACAGATTATTGTGTCCTACATATGAAGGCACAAAGCCAAAGCGGCACATTTCAAACCGTTTTTTTTAAACGGTTATGCAGTTTGGTGCCACTCGAGTGGTCAGTGCGCTCTACGCGGCCAGCAATCATGCCAGAGTTCGGGGTCCATGTCACTGTTCGTACAGGATAAAGGAGGATAAATAAAGGAACAAGGAGAGGTCAGGGCTTTCTGTTCTATGTGAGGGCGAGGAAACGTTACGGAAGAAAGTCTGCGACTCCTCTAGCGAACTGTTTTGAGAGTGGTGGCGACTGGTGGCGCCGCCTGGTGTAGCTGATTGTGACTGATAGCGACTGGTGGCGAGTGGTGGCGCCGTCCGGTGTGGCTGGTTGTGACTGATAACGACTGCTGGCGAGTGGTGGCGCCGACTGGTGTGACTGGTTGTGACTGATAGCGACTGGTGGCGAGTGGTGGTGCCGCCTGGTGTGACTGGTTGTGACTGATAGCAACTGGTGGCGCCGCCTGGTGTGACTGGTTGTGACTGATAGCGACTGGTGGCGAGTGGTGGCGCCGCCTGGTGTGACTGGTTGAGACTGATAGCGACTGGTGGCGAGTGGTGGCGCCGCCTGGTGTGACTGACAGCGACTCGTGTTGTACCTCGTGGCGAGTGGTGGCGCCGCCTGGTGTGGCTGGTTGTGACTGATAGCGACTGGTTGTGACTGATAGCGACTGGTGGCGAGTGGTGGCGCCGCCTGGTGTGACTGATAGCGACTCGTGTTGTACCTCATGGCGAATGGTGGCGAGTGATGGCGCCGCCTGGTGTGACTGATAGCGACTCGTGTTGTACCTCGTGGCGAGTGGTGGCGCCGCCTGGTGTGACTGGTTGTGACTGATAGCGAATGGTGGCGAGTGGTGGCGCCGCCTGGTGTGCCTGGTTGTGACTGATAGCGACTGGTGGCGAGTGGTGGTGCCGCCTGGTGTGCCTGGTTGTGACTGATAGCGACTCGTGTTGTACCTCGTGGCGAGTGGTGGCGCCGCCTGGTGCGACAGGTAGCAGGTGGTCGTGGAGGCTGATGTTGTAACCTGCCGTGACTATTCCCGACTTCAGAAGGGGCTGGCTTTGGGTGGGGGGAGGGGACTTTAATTGCGGTGGGCTGTGGACACTTACTGGTGGTGGCGAGGCGGCCACAGTCTGCCCAGTATTTGCCCCGCAGCCGTCTGAAGGGCGTGTCAATAGCCTTTGTGTGACCTGCCCCTTGCCCCCCGCCCCTCCCCATGCCAGCCCCACCTTCCTCTTATTGACAACCCACGTCGACCCCCCCCCCCCACCCCACGACCCCACCTCACGGACCTCCCAGCCCCACCCCCCATCCCCAACCCCCCTCTCGAACCTCCACCCCCACCTCCGACCTGGCTGTTTTCCCCCACCCTCACTTTGCCTTCGTCCAAGCGCCTCGATTTCCACAGCCCATCCCGGGTTCCATATTCACGACTAATCTCTCATCGGATGGCAATGTTTAACCAATGCTCCCGTCCTCCTGCCCTTCCTCACCGTCCCCACGCCAACCCACACCCACACTCACCCGGCCCTACCACCTATCACCCCACCCCGGCCACACATGAACCCGACCCTTGTCTCACATCACCCCACCAATACCACGTCAAAAACCACCTCTACCTGAAAAACCCCCAACCTCACCTCATTCCAGCCAAATCACCCCCTCGTCGGCCGCTTGCCCCCCCCCCCGCTTCACGCCACAACCCCCGCCACATCCTCCCGTCACATCCTCCCGCCACAATCCCCCGCCACAATTCTCCGCAACTTAACCATCACCAACTCCATACCACACCCAGTACTTCCTACCCCACGCCCCCCCCCCGCCAAAACCCCCCGCCACAATGCCCGGCAACTCACCCATCACCCACTCCCCACACCTCCCCTCCGCGCCATGCCCCTCCCCTGCCCCTCCCTGCCCTGCCCCGCCCCGCCCCGCCCCTCTTCGCCACGCCCCTCCCCGCCCCTCCTCGCCACGCCCCTCCCCGCCCCTCCTCGCCACGCCCCTCCCTGCCGCTCCGCGCCTCGCCTAGCAACCCACTGTTTTATTTGAGTCCTCCTATATGATCAGTTATAGGGATTTGATCACCAGATTGGAAGGTGATTTAGCCCATGGGACGGAAGAGGATAACGCTATCAGCACCAAGGCCTATATTGACCGCGTGGCCAAACAACGACTGGTCCGCCCTCTGTTGGGAGAGTTCCGGTCCCACGTGTCCCACTTTGGCGATGGAAGGTCACCAAGTGCAAAATCACCGCAGCCTCCGCGTGGTCTATTTCTTCCAAAGGGTTAATTAGATATGGGTTAATAACGCTGGATATTTTTTGTAATATGAATTTCATATAATCATAACTAGTTTGAAAGTGATATAATTTACGGTTATATATTTGCGGTTTCGTTTCGTCCCGCTATACATTGAAGATCCGATTTATTTAATTTATTATTCAAGCTGTTAATAGCCCTGTTTTTATGAATGTTATCACCAACACTAAATAGTGTTTGTACATGTATATCAAGATGGAAGATTTTCGTTTGTTTTTCAATGACGGTGTGAATGTATGTTTTAAATAAACTTGGGCGAATGTCTGTGTTAAAAAACGGATGACTAAAAGCCGGGGCAACCATGACTGACATGTAATAAATTTTATTCACGATTTAATTAAAAGGTACATACTTGACAACAAAGTGACAAAACTCATGGCCATTAAACAAAGTAAAGTTCGAGGAATCACGTCCAAGTCCAAGCGATATGTAAACGTCAGTTGGATGACACTAGAACATCCTTCTAAACTTCAAGCTTGTCTGTAGTTTAGAAATTAATGTACATAAAATTTAGACTTTTCCTGGTCCCAATGACGACAAATCCCATCTTTCCCATACTTTGACATGATACACAGGAATTGTACGATAATGATGTTAGCGAGCCTCTATGCCCATATTGATAACCGGAGGGGCAGGGATTTACCTCGGGGGCATGGCTCCTTTCACCCTCCTCCCTGACGTGACCTGACCTATATATAAACCATGTGGTCTGATGTGACCTTAGTGTGTCGTGCCTTTCTTGACATGAAAGTGACTCGCTTGTTACAACAACGTTGTTTACTTGGGATCCTAGAGAATTGCGTAGCGTCTATAGCGATATACGTCATATCCGTCATGGTGTGTAACGCGTCCTTTGTCGGCTCTTCCAAGATACCCCCCCCCCCCGCATTTGCTACTAAGATTCTTTCCACACCCTGAATTGGACTGCACACGTAACTGGAGCCAATTCAGCCTTGCCATTGGCCCGCTTCAGCCCATGTGTACACAGAGTTGGCCTAAAGCGACACCCCATCCACTTTACAACCTACGTGTAATATAACCTTTATCAGGCGTTCACGATTTTGGACGGTACACTGCTATTGTGGTCTTTAATACTGCTGCAGTTGCAACTTAAGTGCGCATTAACTACATATGTATTTAGGATCTATGTGTATTAGTATACAATCATACTTATATAATAAACCATATACAGTTTTATAAAGGTATCACGCTAAGTTCATCATGTCTTTGTAATCGATCTCACCAAGATACCGATTATGCAATGTCATTATGCAATGTCGTTATGCAATGTCATTATGCAATGTCATTATGCAATAGTCCCTTATGGGGAGGTCGATATGTGACAAAAATATAGGGAGCTTACAAGTCTTCAGAAACCTGACCCCAACGATCAGTATACTATAGATACAAGCTTCGACTTCCCACTCAGATTTGGCCTTCTGATGAGCAATTCTAATGTTACCATGGTGATCCGCGTAACACCTAGGATACGCCGAATGTCTTCCCGCCAGTGACGCAATAACGAGTTTCCCACGACCGCGTGCGCCGCCGTCTTCCCGCCCTTTAATCTCTTCTTCTTTCTCACCAGTCGCTGTTCTTCAGGATGTCGTCCTTTGACCGATACCGCGATAAATGTTCGCTGATATTTTCGGAGACGCTATCACACTCCGCCTTTCTGTGTTCAGTCCGTCACCGGAAGTGTGACTATTTTTCTTGCGTCGTTGTTCCGAAAAAAAGATGTGAGAAAATCACCGCGTTTTGCGTGTTTTACCGTTCGTAATATCCTTAATGGAATAGGGCGTGCTACCCTGGGAGAACCGGGCACACCACAGCTCGGTACTCCCATCTAGTCCCCATTTGGGCTTCACTGTCACCAGCCATCTCATGTCTTCAGTTGGCCTATCGATATGATGCGAAGTGCTGGTCTGACGGGAGATGTGTTCTGTCAACTGCTGAATGAATGGAATGGAACTCACGGTCTCTCCTCTTTACGCTTGAGCTACGATACCATAATCTCACTACGTAATAATGATGTAATCGACCACTATACGTGATCGTGTCATATATATACGATATGCCTGTGTCGTCATCACGTTAATTGGCCCTCGTGCTGAAGGATGTGTCGTTCATGGGGTCATTCAGTGAGCCGCCACTGTGGGTCAACATCTTGCGGAAGGCCAGCTTGAACTTTGAGTTGGAAAAGGCGTAGAGGACCGGGTTGATGGCCGAGTTGGCGTGGCTCAGCAAGATGGCTGCCAGGAGACACGGGAAACACGTGGTGCCGGCCAGCAGCGTGATGGTGTTCATGATGTGGATGGGCAGCCAGCACAGCGTGAACAGCAGGATGACCACGGCGAACCACTTGGCCGCCTTGGTCTCCTTGGCGAAGGCCTGCTTCTTCCTCTTCGTGCTGTCCGCCTGATCCTTGTTTCCCCCTCCTCCTCCTCCCGCAACTCCTCCTCCTCCTCCTCCTCCTCCTCCTCCTCCTCCCCCGCCCCCTCCAGACACCGCGCTGATGACCATTTGCTGCAGGGCTGCGATCTGGCGCACCTGCTTGCGGACCACGTGGTAGATGTAGAGGTAGACGCCGAGGATGATAAGCAGCGGCGTGAGGACGCATCCGAAGAAGTTGAAATACACCATGTACTCCATGTCGATAACCTCGGTGAAGGCACACACGCCGATATACGTCGCCGCCTTGTTCCACCCCAGGCTGGGCAGAATCCCGACGGCGATACCAGCCGACCACGTGGCCCCTTGCACGCCCACGACCAGCGTCCGAGTGCACTTGTCGTTGTAGTGGAACGGGTAGGCGATGGCGACGAAGCGCTCCAGAGCGATGGCTAGAAGGCCGAAGATGGAGATCTGCGTCAGGATGATGATCATGGAGTTGACGATCAGGCACCCGGCGAAGTTGCCCGGGATCCCTGCGAATGCGCAGATCGCGCAGGGGATCCCCAACGCCCCGACCAGCAGGTCGGCGCCGGCCAGGCTGGCCAGGAAGTAGTTTGTCGTCGTCTGCAGGCTGTCTTCACGGGCGATGGCCGTCAGTGTCAGTGCGTTGCCGAAGATGGCCGCCGCCCCGATCAGACACTCGCCGATGACGTAGACGAGGAAGATGACGTCAGGGCCTCCTCCTCCCCCTCCTCCTTCTACCCCCACATTCAGTGTCAAGTTGTCGTCGAACGCCGTCGACGCTTCCATGTCGGTTGCCATGGAACCGCGTGTCGATCGTGGATTATCTGGAAAAAAAATAATAATAATGACCATCTCGTCGATAATTTTTCTCATGGTCTTTACAAAACAGCATGGCTTTCACGGATTAGATTATTCTCCGACCGTCTGATTTTTCGATATTTGTCGCTGTAATCAAGTTAATATAATAATTAATCAACTAATGCATGACACTACTGGAGGCACACTTCATCCTGTGGGAAAAGTAACACCACGGCAACACACGGCACATCTCATACCATCAGAAATGTTCACCCATGTGAAGTAGACTTTATCCTTTAGCCGAATTTTCTGCACCTCTTCCTATGCTCAAGCCGCCCGAAGCCTATTCGTTAGCCGATTGCGCTAACAACGTGTCGGGTATTTGCGAGTATCCATAAGAGTCCAGTGAAGGGGTCATAAATCACAGAATTCTTCCATTATAATAAAGACAATTGAGCTTCCCGTAGGGCTGACTCACCTAGTAGTTAGTATGATTTAACACACATGTCGTAAGTGTGCCGTAAAACACTCCTTCGTTTACCTTGACCTTGACCTTGACTTTGACTGATATATAAGCGACTCCTTAGTATTGTCGGTTAGTTGTCTCGTGTCCCAATGGTGGGTGACACACAGACCGACTGTCCATCTAAGCGGTTCCCTTTTCCCGCCGCTCCTGGGAGCAGATCACCCATCGATATGTGCACCCGCCGCCAGCCGCCAGCCGCCCTGGGTTTGCCAAGTCGGGTGCCCCTCCCTGGGTGTTACTTGACCGCGTCCCGTGTAAGGCCTCTCGCGATTGGCTTTAGCACACCACGTGGCGCAGACCGGTGATGCCATAGATGTGGCCGTGGTTGGTTGACTCGTCACCCTAGCCACCGGCGACGGCAATTCCACCCCCCCCCACCCAGTATGTGTGTCCACAGCTTCTGTTACGGTGTTTAAATGACCGACGCCCCCCCCCCCCCCACTTCTCAACTCCCCGCAACAACCTTGACGGCGTGTAAGGCCCTCTGTCCCCGAATGAGAGAATATCTTTCTCTGACGATCGACCGGTGAAGCTGTGGATCGATTTGCCCCCCCCCCCCACCCCCGACCTCCCCCTTCCTGTCGGGAGTCGCTAGCAGGAATGCTGTGGATTTAGTCAATTTGCTGATCGGGAGTAATCCGTGATCTATGTTAAAGAAGGGATGACGCTAACAGGAATAAACGAACGATCGCAGCTATCAGGAAGATGAATCAGGAAGATGACCGTTAAAATGAATGTTAAAAAGTTCTACCTTCCCACACAGAAGGTTTATGATGAAATGAAACTAAAAACATTGCAATTCGGCAGTTGGAATGTAAAATGCTATATTCTTGATGCTGTCTACCAAATGATTCTTTCTATGTGCTGCACTATTTTTTTTTCTAATTTATATAACCGTTTGATTTGTCCTATCACTGAACTAAACCTTTATCTTTACATCGTGCGGCAAATATATACTTTTTAACCATTATACACATGTGGTCTACCAATAAGTGTTCCTGTTCCGTCACGCCCAAAAGAACGTTCATCTTGTTAACGTGCTTAGCTATGTCAATACAATGTCGGAGGTAAGTAATAAAACACAATTTACCACAAGTGTTGTACAACTGGACAATCCCAAATAAATGCTCTATCGTTTCTGTTTCTATTTGACAAAATCCACAAACTTCGCTTTCCTTGATGCCACACATTTTCAAATACTTATTTGTTGCAGTGATTCTTTGCAATATCTTATATTGGAAGCTCCGGCACTTATTCTCAGTAGTGGATTTAAACGGTTGAGAAAAGATATCTATCAATTTGTTGTCCATTTTCCATGTGCTACATTCTTGATCATAGCTTCTCAATGCTTCATTCTACGTGCTACATTTTTATCATATTTGTACTTTATTACATGCCCAACATTCCTGGTGTTGTCTAGTTGCTTTACCCTAACAGTCACGTTATTATTATATCGTCGCAAAAACTGTTTCATCTCGCTCTCGTGTTAAAGGGCCTTCTGTCGTCACATGACTGAGATTGTGTTCCTCTTCCGGTGCAGTTGGCGGGCGCCATGTTGAGCCTGTTCGACCCGACCCTGGAGCCGCCCGAGACAGAGCAGGCCGAGGACCTCCTCAAGCTGATACCTATGTACCGGAGCCCCAAGGTCATCGGGGCCAGCCTTCCAGGTCAGTGTCACGTGGTATTCAGATGGTCTGATCCCAATGATGTGTGATATAACACAGTCTGTGGCGAAGCCACGTGTTCCACAGCCACGTGTTCCACAGCCACGTGTTCCACAGCCACGTGTTCATAAACCGTAAATAGCTTAGCTCTCAGGCGAGGACTCCTCTACCTCTCCTCGTCTCCTCTCCCCCCCCCCACCTCTCCCCTCCCCCCCCCCATCTCCCCCTCCCCTCCCCCATCTCCCTTCACTCTCCCCCCATCTCCCCTCTCCTCTCCCCCCTCTCCCTCATCCCCCCTCACCTCCGCCCCATCTCCCACCCTCTCCTCTCCCCACATCTCCCCTCCCTTCCCCCATCTCCCTCCTCTCTCCCCCTCTCCCCCCTCTCCTTTCCCCCCTCTCCCTCATCCCCCTCACCTCCACCCCATCTCCCACCCTCTCCTCTCCCCACATCTCCCCCTCCCCTCCCCCTCCCCTCCCCCCATCTCCCTCCTCTCTCCCCCCCTCTCCTCCCCCCCATCTCCCCCCTCTCCTCTCCCCCCTCTCCCTCATCCCCCTCACCTCCACCCCATCTCCCCTCTCCTCTTCCTATCACCACCCTGTCCTCCCCCCACATCTCTCCCTCTCCTCTCCCCCCTCTCCTCCCCCGTCTCCCCCTCTCATCACCCACCATCGCCCTCCCCACCCCCCTCTCCTCCCAGCACCATAACCTGCCTTTTCTGGTGGACCTTGAGTTATTATGGCGTAGAAAACTTTTTAATTCCTTTTGCTGTGATTGACTTTTCTCTCCTGTCTCGACTGCCCGCTACGAGACTCCATGACCTACCGCTGTCATTACCCGAGAAACTGAGGAGAGCATTTCGTGACTAACCACCTAAAACTTCGGTTATGAGACATAAAAACCCCAGCCAAAAAACACAACGACAGTCTGGCCTAGTCGAGTTGCACGTGCTCGCGTGGAGGTGCGTGCTGCTAGGGGGGCGCTCGTTATAGCGCAGTGGGCCAGGTGAGCCAAAGGCTGGAAGAGTCACCTGGACTTTATACACTAAACTTTTTTTGGGGGGTGTATGGGGGAGGGGGGCTCTGTAATTCCTTTCTTTTTCATGGATGGCGTGGCGGACAGGTAGGACCTAAATCCTCTTTAATAACATGGGGGGAAGGCGGGTGCTGGGTGGGGGGGGAGAGGAGACGAGTGCTGAGGCTGGTGGGTGGGGGGGGGTCGGAGTCGGATTGGGGTGGCAGTGATGTAGCGATGGGTAAGCTGATATGTGATGTGGGATCTCGTGTCCAAATTACTTCCGACATAAATACGACATCGTGTCGCCCGTCCCCCCGCCCTTGATATGACCTCTAAAAGAGATTCAGCGTCGCGTCACAAAACCTAGCCGACCGTGCTATTAATAAGCGTATCACAACCTACCGTAATCATGTGTCAAACCTACTTAACGCGGCCCGAGCGCGCTCCATAATAAACCCTGGCCTGGCTATTGAGTCGGGAGTTAGGCTTTGGAGGCTGCATCAGAGGCGACGTGCTAGAAGGCACGGCCTCCTAGCATTACTTCAGACACCATTGTGTACTGTCTGATTGAGACGTGCTTATCAGGGTGACACTAGAGCTGAAATGGACATGCGCCGCATTCACTGGCGCGTGCTCCGTCACCTCTGCTTGTCCTTTACTCTCTAGCCTGTGGACCGGTTTTGTCATGCTTCGGATTTCCTCCCTTCTTTCGAAGATTGTGCTGGAATAATATTTATGTTTCATGACCTAATTTTTGACTATAAACGGTATAAATATATACGGGTTTTGTCGGGCGTATCTTGGAATCTTTTATATTTAACTAACACAATGTATCCATTTACATAAATATACTATGTTGAAAGCCTCAAATAATAATATTGTGTAAGCATATTAAACTGATGTTCGTGGAAATCTACCGTTCTGCGCATTCAGTCGTGTCTTTATATAATTTATATCTAATTTCATTGAGTGGAATCCTCATAAGGTTTGTTCGGCGAAAATAGATTTCTAATTAAACAGTTCTGTCAATCAGTTAACAGGACGTATTCCTATGAAGCTGAGGGCATCCCTTAATACATAATAAATCAAAATTTCGGTTTATTTTTTCTAACCACATCCTGTGCGCAAACAATCAGGTAATGAAAACATGAATGTATTATTAATTGATGGTTCCGTATTACATAAGCTGAATTGAAATATACCAATGAAAGAAACATATCAATATAGTAAAAAATATTTAGATTCAAAGGGGAAGTGATTGCACCGCAGGAAGTTTTATGAGTGGATAACACAAGATTTGGGCACCTGGAATCTTTTAAATGAAACTTGTGTACTACAATGTCCTTGCATAGATGAAGGCAGCACAATGGCTGTCGCTTGTATTCGTAATGTACAAGTGGCAAGTAATGCCCTGGTCTTCACACAGGGCCGAGAGTGGTGGATTTGTCTAACGCTACAGCGTGCGACGTTGAATACTTTGCAAATATGGTGTTGCAGCCCGCCGCCCTTGGTCATAGCGGCAGCTGGAATTTGCGGGGGTTGTTCTGGACGGTTGGTTGTATGGCGGGCCATCCTAACATTTATTCCCTAATTCTTGATATCAAGAATAAAGAGCGCCATTTCTTAATATCAACAATACAATTCTTGATATCAAGAAATCAATTCATGATATCAACAATTCAATTCTTGATATCAACAAATCAATTCTTGATATCAACAATTCAATTCTTGATATCAACAATTCAATTCTTGATATCAACAATTCAATTCTTGATATCAACAATTCAATTCATGATATCAAGAAATCAATTCTTGATATCAACAATTCAATTCTTGATATCAAGAATTAGTGTGACATTTCTTGATATCAAGAATTCGCATGAGTGCACACGGCCTTGATGAAAAAACAAAGACTCTTCTGGTGTGTCTGGTCGTATTGCGTCAATGGGCGGAGGAAGGGAGGGTGGAGCCATGTCCACGTGTGTACGGCGCCGGGTTAACCCTAATGTAGTTGGATGGTTGGTTGCCTGGGAGGTTGGTTTAAATATGACGGCTATTAACCTTTAACCTTTGTACGTCATGTTATGGCGACAATAGAAATGGTAAATCAAGGTCCAAAGGAACCATATCTCTATTGAGTCTCTCTGTCTCTCTGTGCGAAGAAGGACAAGATCTATAACCTACACAAACATTGACATTTTCACACGTGGGGGTTCAAACCCACTGGCCGCTCGGGTTCGCTCAGCCGACCATACTGACACAATAGCCGAGATCGCTACCCATGGGGTGATCCCGAACACCACGAAACATGGATAATAGCGGGCAAAAGTATCATATTGAGTGGCTCTTATAGGGCGATGGAAGTAAGGATTACGATGGAAGTAAGGATTACGATGAGGGTAAGGATTAGGATGGGGGTAAGGATTACGATGAGAGTAAGGATTAAGTTGGGGGTAAAGATTAACATGGGGGTAAGGATTAAGATGGGAGAAAGGAATACGATGGAAGGAAGGATTACGTGGGAGTAAGGATTACGACAGAAAGAATGATTACGACGGAAGGAAGGATTACGATGGGAGTAAGGATTACGATAGGAGTAAGCATTGCAGTCAGTGTAAGCATTATTGTAGGAGTAAACATTACGAAAGGAGTAAGCATTGCAATGAGAGAAAGGATTATGTTAGGAGTACGCAATTGGATACGCGTAAACATTATGATAGAATTTGGCATTACTGATTCAGCTTCCCATCTGATTTCAGAATTACTACCAGTGCGATGTAACTTGTCCGACACGGCTGCGTTTTTGTAAAGTACACCCAGATTTAATGGCTGATACTTATAATCCAATCAGTCCACATTTCGTGGTCTACTACCCATTGTGTATTATGGGCCGTGGTCACCTGCCGAGCCGCCCGACTCCCCGTGGTAGTGGAGTGAAAACAGCGGGTGCGTTGAATGAATCAGATGGCATTGCCCTAATGTTAGCCATCCATCAATCAGCGCTACCTACCGGGCGGCTGTGACGGAGGAGAGCGATAGAATCTCCGCCGATAGGTGGCGCTAGTTGCGGCATACCGGCCGCCAAAGATACCGCTGTCTGCAGTTTTTTTTTTTTTACTGTTGTCGGCTGAAGTGGTTGGGTGGCGGGGCGGGGGGTGGTTGTGTACAGGTGGCGGGTTCGACTCCCACCTGTGCCTCGAGCCGAGTTTCGTCTCGTCGTCATCTGGGCTTTTCATTGGGACAATTTCAGTTTTGTAGAGTTGTGGGTGGAGGTGGGGAATGTAAAGGTAGAGTGATTGAATAAGCAGCGACAAGTGGCGGGTTCGACTCCCGCCTGTGCCTCGAGCCGACTCATCATTCCATCTCATCGTTCCAAGTATTCTTTGGTTCAAGTTAACTTTGTTGAAGAAGCCAGGCGTCGTAGTGTGGAGATGTTCGAGTCTACTCGTCTGCATATCTACGAATCAACGGGGTCGATTCCAACCTTAGCCTGAGGATTCCTTTCCTCTCGTCGTTCCAGGCGTACTTTGGGCCAAATTAAATCTGTTGTCTCCAACATTCGCCCTAGAACTCCACCAGCACTCATTAGCATTAGGCTACCTGTCTGGAATAGTTAGGTCACTGTTGTAAGGCTGTGAAGTAATTAATGAAGTAATCACGCGAAGAAGGGTAAGGTTTCGGCCGGGCACGTAGGTCCGCGTCCATCTCTCTGACAGCTCAGTATGTACCATCACGCCCCCCCTCCCTCCTCCACCATCTTCGTGACAGGTTATTTTGTCCCATCTCCACCCCGTCTGTCTGAAAATGCATTATGTGCCATCACCATCTCTTTGACTGTTGCTGTACCATCACCACCCATCTCTTTTACAGTTGCATTCTGTGCCGTCACCACCCCATCTCTTTGACAGTGCATTCTGTGCCGTCACCACCCCATCTCTTTGACAGTGCATTCTGTGCCATCACCACCCCATCTCTTTGACAGTGCATTCTCTGCCGTCACCACCCCATCTCTTTGACAGTGCATTCTCTGCCGTCACCACCCCATCTCTTTGACAGTGCATTCTGTGCCATCACCACCCCATCTCTTTGACAGTTGCATTCTCTGCCGTCACCACCCCATCTCTTTGACAGTGCATTCTCTGCCGTCACCACCCCATATCTTTGACAGTGCATTCTCTGCCGTCACCACCCCATCTCTTTGACAGTGCATTCTCTGCCGTCACCACCCCATCTCTTTGACAGTGCATCCTGTGCCATCGCCACCCCATCTCTTTGACAGTTGCATTCTCTGCCGTCACCACCCCATCTCTTTGACAGTGCATTCTCTGCCGTCACCACCCCATCTCTTTGACAGTGCATCCTGTGCCATCGCCACCCCATCTCTTTGACAGTTGCATTCTCTGCCGTCACCACCCCATCTCTTTGAGAGTGCATTCTCTGCCGTCACCACCCCATCTCTTTGGTAGTGCATTCTCTGCCGTCACCACCTCATCTCTTTGACAGTGCATTCTCTGCCGTCACCACCTCATGACTTTGACAGTGCATCCTGTGCCATCGCCACCCCATCTCTTTGACAGCATTCTCTACCGTCACCACCCCATCTCTTTGATGGTACATTCTGTGCCATCACCACCCCATCTCTTTGACAGTGCATCCTGTGCCGTCACCACCCCATCTCTTTGACAGTGCATCCTGTGCCGTCACCACCCCATCTCTTTGACAGTGCATCCTGTGCCATCGCCACCCCATCTCTTTGACAGTTCATTCTCTACCGTCACCACCCCATCTCTTTGGTAGTGCATTCTGGGCCACCACCACCCCATCACTTTGACAGTGCATCCTGTGCCGTCACCACCCCATCTCTTTGACAGTGCATTCTCTGCCGTCACCACCCCATCTCTTTGACAGTGCATCCTGTGCCATCGCCACCCCATCTCTTTGACAGTTGCATTCTCTGCCGTCACCACCCCATCTCTTTGAGAGTGCATTCTCTGCCGTCACCACCCCATCTCTTTGGTAGTGCATTCTCTGCCGTCACCACCTCATCTCTTTGACAGTGCATTCTCTGCCGTCACCACCTCATGACTTTGACAGTGCATCCTGTGCCATCGCCACCCCATCTCTTTGACAGCATTCTCTACCGTCACCACCCCATCTCTTTGATGGTACATTCTGTGCCATCACCACCCCATCTCTTTGACAGTGCATCCTGTGCCGTCACCACCCCATCTCTTTGACAGTGCATCCTGTGCCGTCACCACCCCATCTCTTTGACAGTGCATCCTGTGCCATCGCCACCCCATCTCTTTGACAGTTCATTCTCTACCGTCACCACCCCATCTCTTTGGTAGTGCATTCTGGGCCACCACCACCCCATCACTTTGACAGTGCATCCTGTGCCGTCACCACCCCATCTCTTTGACAGTGCATCCTGTGCCATCGCCACCCCATCTCTTTGACAGTTCATTCTCTACCGTCACCACCCCATCTCTTTGGTAGTGCATTCTGGGCCACCACCACCCCATCTCTTTGACAGTGCATTCTGTGCCGTCACCACCTCATCATTTTGACAGCTTTGTTTATCTCAACTCCACCCCATCTCCTTCATGTTAGACCAGATATCCCCCACCAGGTTAGATTGCCCGGAGGCGGCGGTAGTGCCCGGGGATAGCGCCCGGGGCTGGCGGTAATAGAAATGGCGCCCTGGGGGTGGGGGGTGGTGCCTGAGACCGTCACCACTTTCCTCGTGCGTGCTTGCAGGCGTCCATACATCCCATCCTCCTCCCCACACACACTCCACCCCCCGCCCCACACCCTCACACCCACCCCACACTTAACCCCCCCGCCACCCACCCCTCACCTTCACTCCCCCCCCCGACCGTCCACCACGAGGCCTCCTCTTGAAGGAAGGGTCGAGACAAGAGCTTCCAGCGAGGCCACCCCAGTGGGATAGGAGGGAGAACATGGGGGGTGGGGTGGGGTGGCTCAGGGACAGGGGAAGGCATGGGTGTGTCCACTTGTTCCCAGACAGCCAAGGCCAACAGACTCCTTGCCGTTCGTCTACAAGAAATATGGACTAGTGCCTCCTTTCTTTATCATGGGCTGCTTGGTCTTTGGCCTTGGCTGAGGCAGAATGAATGTTTATTTTGTGTATATTTACGTCTTTCTTTTCGCATTGGGATTATGGCAATATTATATCGCGGCAGGGAGTTAAGAATACCAGTTTGACATCACGTTTAGGTCTAGTGACTTTTCTTCGCTGTAATATTTCAAAACGATCATTATTATTAATGTGGAAGACCTAATAAAACAAAGAATTCCACAATTCATCATGGTGTTTCTATCAGACCCCATATGTTTGTATATTCAGAATGTCAATCCTTGACATTGTAGTGATACACCGATACGCAGAGCTTGGCTTCAGCATAACCCACGTATAACTCAAGCCTGCCATTTACAACAATAATCCATTTTCCCGGACTCATGGGCGTTGAACCCATAATTCGTAATAAAATCTGTGTACGGAAAATTTGGTTCAATTTGCTGATGATGGACCGAAGACAATCTGCCGTCATCTCGACCAATCGCGTGATTCACGCACTACTCTCGTACGATATCTGTACCTACATGCAGCGTAAAGTACGGGGACGCTATTGCTTTTCGGTATATATACATATGATATATTATATACAAATATGTCGATAAACGCATTCACAAAGAAAAACAAAATTCTTGTCAAAATCGTCACAAAAAATTATTAAGCGCCCGGGTTCGAATAAGCGCCCGTTTGAATAAGCGCCCGGGGAATTGTATGCTAAAAAAATAAATAACCGCCCGGGCGTTTACTCGAGCAACTACGGTATATGTTTTATTACAATAATATATCTTATATGTATATGTAGTTCAAGTGAACAACATCGTCGCCGTCATATAGGTGGCTACATATTATAGGACGGACACTAGACGAGCAGTAAACGCAAACCATCAAGAAAGCAAGAAAAAAACGAGCAGGCGATGGATCGCCCTCACCCACGTCGTTACATCATCCATATTTCATGCCTGTTGCCGCTATCATCATATTATATCAACGCTTTGGAGTTTCATTAACTGTCGTTTTCCTAGTTTATGGGGCTAGTTTAATACCATTAGCACGGCATGATATGAATGTTACCATAAGTGCGCGCTTTAGAGCACGCGTGCTTCAGTAACCGTGGATCGATAGATCTCTGGTTCGTAGCCCGTCTGGGCCATCTAATCTGGGGGCATATTGCATCCAAGTCATTGGTTACCCTCGGAGATAGTACCATGACCTTATTTAGCCCTTGGCCTGAAGTTATCATAAACTATATCTATTTAGCCCTTGTGTGCACAAAATGGGCCTAAAACAGGAACAGCAGTTATAAAATGTGGGAGGGTGTGTCTGGGGGTGGGGGGGGGGGGGGCGTGATAGACTATCGGTCATTTGACGGAGCATTATTTGTTATCGTTGGCTGATCGTGTATCTTTTTTTTATTGTTTTTGTACTCTATTAAATTGTTATTACGATATAATAATGAACGTCATCGATGCGACTTTTGGTTTGTATTCATTGATGACTGGTGGTTATTTTATTGTTATTGTTGGGAGATAGCCTGTATTATCTGGGTCGTGCTCGCTCAGGAGGACTAACCTCAAGTATACGGCGGGGGAGGGGGAGGGGGGAGGGCTGCGACCATGGGGCAGGGGGGGTCCGACCATGGTGGAGGGGGGGGGTGGGGGGCGATCTCACTGGCCATTAGTGCCACAGGTGTCTTGTTAGACACCTTTTGTGAGTAAGTCTCCGCTAATCACGCTCTCTTCCTTCTCCGTTTTCCCTCGTCTGTCCTCCCGGCACTCCCCCTCCTCCCTCACTTCTTTATTCCTCCCTTTGCCTCATCCCTCCTCCCTGTGCCGTGTCCATTTATCCCGCCTCCCTTTCCCTCCTCTCCGTAACCTTATTTGTCACCGATACAGTGGTAATCATCAAACATTCGGAGTGAACCGGTAAGCGAGAAAAGCCCCAGTATACGTATCCTCCTCGGAAGACACGCAGACGACAGACATCGATAAATGGCGGGAAAATTGCGTCACTTCCGCTCTATGCCGACTGCCATTTAGATGTGCTGTTTTGTTCAGTATGACGGCAATTTAGCGCCGTGACAGCTTACTGCTGTGGCTAGAACAGTTAAAAAATAGCCCCGGGGACGCCCACGACACTGACAGTCCTGACAGGGCAGAGCCTCCGTTGTTAATGGATCATTCTTTACCGGGCTCTGAGCTGGTTGCTGTTAGTGTGACAATAATATTTACGTCAGGCTAACAGTCCCATTAGTGTGATACGCGAACTGTTTCCTTCCATCGATGGATGACGGTTGTTAGTAATACGACATGGCTCCACTCTTCCCTGCCTTCTTCCATTGACGCGATATGACCACAAGTGGTTAAAGTATCCTCAATATAGGACTATAAAGTCTCGTTAGGGCTATAAAGTCTCGTCTCGCTAGACTTCCGGTTTACTCATTTTTGGGGCAAACAAACGAAGCACGTGTTCGGAACGAGTTTAGAATCCCTGCGCACACTGGTATCCTGACTATCTGTGACGTAGGCGTGACGTGTATGTTACGCAAAAAGAGAGACTGGGAACCAGACTACCTGCGCAAAACCCAGGCGTCGAGGGGTGGGTCCATTGCGGATCACCTAGCGATAGGACTAAGAATATTTAAGAAAAATAGCTGCACAAAGCGGATAGACGACATATATTTCATTCTTTTGCGCAATCACAATGACGAAAATTTGTTACGTCGGGACCACACGGCTAAGACACTAACGCTTTTTTGCATTTCCTACGAAAACGAGGCATTATGAGGTCACACGGATTCTCCCTCGGTGACAACGTCGGCGCAACGCTTCAAACAGAAAACTTACAAAGAATAAAGAAACTTGGTCTTTTCGTGATCAAAAAGTGATACGAAAACATCCAACTAGTCTTATTTTACCTTTATCATGTGGTTTAATGACGCATCCGTGTGTTGTTACTCCATGCGCTGCGCATTTTGACAACGGAATGGTTTCGATCAAGTCGATCGCTTGCTCTCGTTATTTTTGTTACCGCGGAGGCACGTGAGACTGTGACGTCACTCGTTTGGGTAACAGGGCTAAATTTAGAACGCTATTTTTAGCTTTTGAGTGTTTTGAAAACGGATTTTTCCTTGTATATTCCGAAAGTTCTGCGCTTCATCGCCTCTAAATATTTTAACCTATACTTTCCATAGCCATGTTTAGTGAAATGGGACTCCTAGTCTTTAGAAAAAAATTGGAAAGAAATTGACTTATAGCTGCCTATACTTCAACATGGAGCACGTGTGTCTGTTTGTCCACAAAGCTGAAGTCTCGCGGCACGATCACGAGAACTTTATAGCCCTATACAACCAACAAACCAACCATTGTGTAACTCATATGCTTGTTACTTGTAAACATCTTGTAAACAAATGCACATATCCGTGAGCCCTGTAGTTTACAATCCCTGCAAAATGTTGTCTTGCGGATAGGCAACATAAAATGTCCACCCTGCAGTACGGTGCGCCACGTCCGATCTCCACTGCCAAGGTGTGATGATTCCCATGCGGTGTATTCTGTATTGTCTTCCATTCACTTGTATTAAACATGCTCGTTGATTTTGTTGCAAGATGGGGTCTCTTTTATATTATATGTATGACTCGAAAATGCCGTTAAAGTTAATCCAAAATCAATATTACAGGCCTGTGATTGATCATTCAGTTTGTTGGTACTCAGTTGGACTGTTCTGAGTTTCTCATCGTGCCTCTTGATTGTCACCGTACAGGTGGCTTCCAGTATCTACACGTGGCCAAGCCAGGACTCTGCACACCTCTGGACGTCCTAATGGCGCAGAACGACTATGTAAGTCACTCCCATTGACATCGCATAATGTAAATAAGATGTGTGCGATGACTCATGGACGTAGGGTCTATCACACGGAGAGAAAAATGAGATGGCCGGTTATAAATCGCGCAAAGTACCAAAACGATATGTGAAGCCAGTATTAGGTACTAGTTTATATCTTGTCAATGAATTTCAGTGAAACAAAGCGGCATTACTACGAAGAATATCATTTAAACCAAACAGCCAATCTCTGTAGCATCAGACTTTTTTTTAATAGCGCAACGGTTGGGCCAAACCTATATATTACTCTAGAATGTTGTATATATATGTTGTATATATTGTATAAACGTTTTTTTTTGGGGGGGGGGGGGCGAATAAGTCTCGGCTTGGCTCGTTGCCAACTAAGTTGAAATTATTCTGATTTGTATATTTATGGAAATAAAGCTTATTATTATTATTAATCTGTATTAATGTTTCCGCATATATGTTGCAGGCTTAGCTTATAGGTATGAATAGCTACATGAATGTGTAGATTTCTACCCATGCTGTACTTATTGTACTCCGTAGTTTCTTTTTATTTTGTTTTATGCTGTATTATGTTACATTAAAGCAGTATGTCCTTGTATTCACGTGTAAGTTGGATCCTCTTGTATTCTGTTGCCGCAGGGTCGGGAGGTGGTGACGGGGCAGCCTGATGGAGGAGATATGCACTACTTCAGACTACACGTCAACCAGTACAACACTGTGGAGACCATCACCTGTCTGACGTCATCGGTCAGTAGTCCTCGTCAATCACTTCTCTGACGTCATCGGTCAGTAGTTCTCGCCAAGCACCTGTCTGACGTCATCGGTCAGTAGTCCTTGTCAATCACCTGTCTGACGTCATCGGTCAGTAGTTCTCGCCAAGCACCTGTCTGACGTCATCGGTCAGTAGTCCTCGTCAATCACCTGTCTGACGTCATCGGTCATTAGTCCTCGCCAAGCACCTGTCTGACGTCATCGGTCAGTAGTCCTCGCCAATCACCTGTCTGACGACATCGGTCAGTAGTCCTCGTCAATAACCTGTCTGACGTCATCCGTCAGTAGTCCTCGTCAATCACCTGTCTGACGTCATCGGTCAGTAGTTCTCGCCAAGCACCTGTCTGACGTCATCGGTCAGTAGTCCTCGCCAATCACCTGTCTGACGTCATCGGTCATTAGTCCTCGTCAATCACCTGTCTGACGTCATCGGTCATTAGTCCTCGCCAATCACCTGTCTGACGTCATCGGTCAGTAGTTCTCGCCAAGCACCTGTCTGACGTCATCGGTCAGTAGTCCTCGTCAATCACCTGTCTGACGACATCGGTCAGTAGTCCTCGTCAATCACCTGTCTGACGTCATCGGTCATTAGTCCTCGCCAATCACCTGTCTGACGTCATCGGTCATTAGTCCTCGCCAATCACCTGTCTGACGACATCGGTCAGTAGTCCTCGCCAATCACCTGTCTGACGACATCGGTCAGTTGTCCTCGTCAATCACCTGTCTGACGTCATCGGTCAGTAGTCCTCGTCAAACACCTGTCTGACGTCATCGGTCAGTAGTTCTCGCCAAGCACCTGTCTGACGTCATCGGTCAGTAGTCCTTTCCAATCACCTGTCTGACGTCATCGGTCATTAGTCCTCGTCAATCACCTGTCTGACGTCATCGGTCATTAGTCCTCGCCAATCACCTGTCTGACGACATCGGTCAGTAGTCCTCGCCAATCACCTGTCTGACGTCATCGGTCAGTAGTTCTCGCCAAGCACCTGTCTGACGTCATCGGTCAGTAGTCCTCGTCAATCACCTGTCTGACGACATCGGTCAGTAGTCCTCGTCAATCACCTGTCTGACGCCATCGGTCATTAGTCCTCGCCAATCACCTGTCTGACGTCATCGGTCATTAGTCCTCGCCAATCACCTGTCTGACGACATCGGTCAGTAGTCCTCGCCAATCACCTGTCTGACGACATCGGTCAGTTGTCCTCGTCAATCACCTGTCTGACGTCATCGGTCAGTAGTCCTCGTCAATCACCTGTCTGACGTCATCGGTCAGTAGTTCTCGCCAAGCACCTGTCTGACGTCATCGGTCAGTAGTCCTTGCCAATCACCTGTCTGACGTCATCGGTCATTAGTCCTCGTCAATCACCTGTCTGACGTCATCGGTCAGTAGTCCTCGTCAATCACCTGTCTGACGTCATCGGTCAGTAGTCCTCGCCAATCACCTGTCTGACGTCATCGGTCAGTAGTTCTCGCAAAGCACCTGTCTGACGTCATCGGTCAGTAGTCCTCGTCAATCACCTGTCTGACGTCATCGGTCAGTAGTCCTCGTCAATCACCTGTCTGACGTCATCGGTCAGTAGTCCTCGTCAATCACCTGTCTGACGTCATCGGTCAGTAGTCCTCGTCAATCACCTGTCTGACGTCATCGGTCAGTAGTCCTCGCCAATCACCTGTCTGACGTCATCGGTCAGTAGTTCTCGCAAAGCACCTGTCTGACGTCATCGGTCAGTAGTCCTCGTCAATCACCTGTCTGACGTCATCGGTCAGTAGTCCTCGTCAATCACCTGTCTGACGTCATCGGTCAGTAGTTCTCGCCAAGCACCTGTCTGACGTCATCGGTCAGTAGTCCTCGTCAATCACCTGTCTGACGACATCGGTCAGTAGTCCTCGTCAATCACCTGTCTGACGCCATCGGTCATTAGTCCTCGCCAATCACCTGTCTGACGTCATCGGTCATTAGTCCTCGCCAATCACCTGTCTGACGACATCGGTCAGTAGTCCTCGCCAATCACCTGTCTGACGACATCGGTCAGTTGTCCTCGTCAATCACCTGTCTGACGTCATCGGTCAGTAGTCCTCGTCAATCACCTGTCTGACGTCATCGGTCATTAGTTCTCGCCAAGCACCTGTCTGACGTCATCGGTCAGTAGTCCTTGCCAATCACCTGTCTGACGTCATCGGTCATTAGTCCTCGTCAATCACCTGTCTGACGTCATCGGTCAGTAGTCCTCGTCAATCACCTGTCTGACGTCATCGGTCAGTAGTCCTCGCCAATCACCTGTCTGACGTCATCGGTCAGTAGTTCTCGCAAAGCACCTGTCTGACGTCATCGGTCAGTAGTCCTCGTCAATCACCTGTCTGACGTCATCGGTCATTAGTCCTCGCCAATCACCTGTCTGACGTCATCGGTCATTAGTCCTCGCCAATCACCTGTCTGACGTCATCGGTCAGTAGTTCTCGCCAAGCACCTGTCTGACGTCATCGGTCAGTAGTTCTCGCCAAGCACCTGTCTGACGTCATCGGTCAGTAGTCCTCGCCAATCACCTGTCTGACGTCATCGGTCAGTAGTCCTTGCCAATCACCTGTCTGACGACATCGGTCAGTAGTCCTCGCCAAGCACCTGTCTGACGTCATCGGTCAGTAGTCCTCGCCAATCACCTATCTGACGTCATCGGTCAGTAGTCCTCGTCAATCACCTGTCTGACGTCATCGGTCAGTAGTCCTCGTCAATCACCTGTCTGACGTCATCGGTCAGTAGTTCTCGCCAAGCACCTGTCTGACGTCATCGGTCAGTAGTCCTCGCCAATCACCTGTCTGACGTCATCGGTCAGTAGTCCTTGCCAATCACCTGTCTGACGACATCGGTCAGTAGTCCTCGCCAAGCACCTGTCTGACGTCATCGGTCAGTAGTCCTCGCCAATCACCTGTCTGACGACATCGGTCAGTAGTCCTCGGCAATCACCTGTCTGACGTCATCGGTCATTAGTCCTCGCCAATCACCTGTCTGACGTCATCGGTCAGTAGTTCTCGCCAATCACCTGTCTGACGTCATCGGTCAGTAGTCCTCGCCAATCACCTGTCTGACGTCATCGGTCAGTAGTCCTCGCCAATCACCTGTCTGACGTCATCGGTCAGTAGTCCTCGCCAATCACCTGTCTGACGACATCGGTCAGTAGTCCTCGCCAAGCACCTGTCTGACGTCATCGGTCAGTAGTCCTCGCCAATCACCTGTCTGACGTCATCGGTCAGTATTTCCCGTCAATCACTTGTCTGACGTCATTGGTCAGTAGTTCTCGTCCATCACCAAACCTGACGGCTTTCTTCTGTGTTTGAAATATTGATCTCATTGGAATACCTCATTTCATTACTTCTAAGTAATTATAGGGGGAAAGTAACTGTGTTTAGGCAGCGCTGACGACCGCGTAAATTATCTCATACATTTGCAAGTTAGAAGCTGTATGACGTCACGCATGTCGAGATCACAAGTGGCTGTTTCTCTCTCTTCTCATTGATTTCACCGCGGGAGTTTTGTCTGTTGCTATGATATCCCACAATGCGAGTTTAGAAACTCGTTGTGTTTGCGAGCTGAACGCCTGCGTCCATGAAATACGGGGGCCGGCCCGGTAGCTCATTGGGCTAGAGCGCTCGCATTGAGTGCTCTGGCCACCTGAGAGCCTAATGGCGCGTGGATCTGTGGTTCACGCCCCGCTGTGGCCATAAAGATCCCATGTCCTTCTTCGCAAAGAGTAGAGGATTACCCCGGGGACATGGCTCCACTCCCCCCTTCCTTCTCTCATTGACGCGATATGACAATAAGTGGTTAAGGCGTCCTGAATATACAACCAACCAACCATGAAATACACCACCACTACAACACAGCACACATCAGGGGTAGGATAGGCTTTGTTTAGTAGGTCGTGCGAGACATTAACAAAATCGGTCGACGCAGGTTCTTTGTAGCTTCTGTCGGCTACTAGATGCAAAATCACGAATCCAAATGGCTTTTTGCAAGAAGCGAAGGCCAGGAAACTCGCAATATGCCATACACTTTTGTTTTCCATTTCTGCCTGTTTCGCCAAATGTAAGGTAAGGTAAGGTAAAGATTTATTGCGTACTGCTGGCCTTCGGCCTATAGTACAACATATATACAGATTATGATATTAACACAGTTAACTTAACTATGAGGACTATGAGTGAAAACCGTTCACGGAGATTTGTTGCTCCGTAGATGGAGTTTTCCGGTTCTCTTAGTCTAACAGGTTTCTCTGTTTTCGGTATATTTATAAATGTTTGCCTAGTGCAATTGTAAGCGTACCTTAAGTATTTATTTCCCAGGTCCGTGTATTAGTTACCACTACAGAGGAAGTGATATTCGTCTTCCACGTAATGGAGGCCATTTATATTACAATATGTACACATCTCGGCTGTATTCTCCCTCTCACCGTTTGGAAACCTGGTAAAGCAATATAGATAACTGTCATCAGAACTGTCATCAGAACTGTTCGTCTATTTTGAAAAGAGCAACACAAAACTATTTAACGCTCACACGAGTTCATATTATCCTCCAGTAAATTACAAAACGGAAATACATAATGCGCGTACGGCACCTTTTGAGCTTTTTTTGTGAACTGCAAAACGAAACTGGGGAAAACATTCAAATAACAAAGCATGAAGCAGAAAGAAAGTACAGTACTTGCCTTGTTCGTGGCTCTGTCAGACGTCAACGACCTTTACACGGGTGGATGACACTGCAGATTAGCTTCGGGTGGATGACACTGCAGATTAGCTTCGTTGCGCCGGTAAATAACTCTTTCGGGTGCCAGTAAATCCCGGCACGCCTCGGTAACACGCCATGGTGGGCGGGCGACCCGACGTAACAAGGAACTCTACGTGATGCAATATCAACAGGGCGCCCGTCTCCTTGCCCCGCGCTGTCCGGTCGCGTTGTGGACCGCACAAAACTGAGCACGGCAGATGAATGCGACAAACCACTAGTGAGCGGCGACCAATGATGACTCGCGGCGGGCACCCGTGGGCGCTGCTGCCTGCAGCCTGCCTATAGCGGCTGAGAGCGGCTGGGGCGGTGGCGGGGGAGGAGGGGGCAGGGTAAGGGGGAGGGGGGGGGGGGGCGATCTCACTGGCCATTAGTGCCACAGGTGGCTTGCTGGACACCTCTTGTGAGAAGTCTCCGCTAATCACGCGCTCTGTCTTCTCCCCTCCCCCACCCCCCCCTCCTCCGTTACTCGTCCTGCCTGCCTCTTCCTCCCTAATCTCGTCTCTCCTCTCAAGACTCCTCATCCTCCCTCACTTTTTCATTCATCTCTTTCCAGCCTCCGTCCTTATCTTCCTACCTCCCCCCCTTCCCTCTTCCCTTTCTCTCGTCTCCCTTTCCCTCCTCGCTCCCGCCATCCCCTCCCTCCCCCATTCACCCCTTTTCCCTCCTTCATCCATTGGTCCCTCCCTTTCCACTCTACCCCCCCCCCCCACCCCTCACCCGTTCTTCGACTCTTCTTCTGCCACGATTCTCTGGAGTGGCGCAGCTGACAGGATCTATTACCTCTGTCACTTGTCTTCCTTGAAGAGGTGCGGGTCACAAGCCACGGACCGTGGGTCAGCCTTAACAAGGTTCGACTACGGCCCGTCCCTGACCTGTAGTTAGTCGTATTAACTAGGTTCGGCTACGGCCCGTACCAGACCTGTAGTCAGTCGTATTAACTAGGTTCGGCTACGGCCCGTCCCAGACCTGTAGTCAGTCGTATTAACTAGGTTCGGCTACGGCCCCTACCTGACCTGTAGTCAGTCGTATTAACTAGGTTCGGCTACGGCCCCTACCTGACCTGTAGTCAGTCGTATGGGAATGAAAATGCCGTCCCCGTTTACAGATACGGGTACGGAGCGGATAAAAGTAATTATTCACGGCAGTGGGTTTTGGAGTTTAAAAGTTGAAGGTTAATTTGAATAATTTATATTGTGAGTTAATATTATGGCATTCAGGTAATTGCGGGATTAAAGTTAACCTATATTAAAGGAATGACCTATATTGTGGAATTATTGTTGAGCGATATTATAGGAATCTTCTCCTTGGTGGGAGTTAATGTGGAGAGATTGTAGCAGTCGCCCATATCATGAGTTAAAGTTGAGCAATATTGTAGTAGTCGGTCGTATTGTGGAGCTAATGTTGACCGAGATTACAGGAATGGCCTATATTATTGGATAACGTTGAGCGATATTTTAAGACCTATAGTTGCCTGTTTTGTTGGCACACAGCTTATATTTACGGCCCTGCGAACTGGAGACTACCTCACGACTACCTTCTGATTCCTGATATTGTAGCATTTCTAGCCACGAACTGATCACTTGAGATCTAGGTGAACACATTTAACAAGCAGCACGTAAAACGACGACGTGCTCAGCCAAATTGGTTTGCGCTCCAAGGTCACCTTGACACTTTCTCAACGATGCCAATGACATTATATTTTAACGAGGTGGTCGTGTTGAGGTGACATGTGACAGCTTCCGATGCGAGCGGACGCTGAGGCGTAGGAATACAAGTTGCCTGGTGAGTCGGTGAAAGGCGGAGGCGGGAAACGCGGCTTAATTACTTCTATTGGAGATCTGATGGGAAGAGACTTCTGGGTGGGAACTATGTATATCTGTTTTTGTTATCACGCTGTAGCGCTATAGCCATTCGTTTGTTTGATCTCTTTGAGGGCTGATGAAATTGCCTAGGCCGTTCCATCGACAGATTTCACTGCAGGGGGGAGTGAGATATCTAGGTCATGGCGTTGCTTGCGTGCAAATAAGTGCGAAATGTACAATTTTCACACGAAATGTACAATGTTTACACGAAATGTACAATGTTTACACGAAATGTACAATTTTCACACGAAATGTACAATTTTCACACGAAATGTACAATTTTCACACGAAGTGTACAATATTGACATGAAATATACAATTTTCACACGAAATGTACAATATTGACACGCAATGTACAATTTTCACACGAAATGTACAATTTTGACACGAAATGTACCATTTTGACACGAAATGTATTTCCTATAAACTAGCTTGTTGTCATTGGTTTTGATGATATATGTGTCGCTTACAAGATTGATGGTTGGATTTTCATGACCCCCAGGAAATGCTTGTTTAAGGCTGATGGACGGAAGATTGTTTAGGTTTAAACTATATTAGGGACCGAGTTGTCTCTGTCATGACAAAATAACCCATATACCCTAAGAGCTTAACCTCGACAAGTATCGCGTGGAATTTCCTCCCATGCCACCGCATTGTAGAAGCTTCTGAGGCGAACCACGCGAAAAACTTGTCTACATGTCTACAAATTTCCTTGACAAAATCTAGCGTACCATGTAATTACATGACAGATAACATACATATCTATCGCATATGGTCCGCGTGATGGTGTTAACACCTCCATGGCGACCATGATTATGGCTGTACAAGTTAAAGTAATATGTTCTGTAATTTGTTGTATTACCAACCTCTCCTCCATGTCAAATAAGTATATTTTGTCCTAAATTTAAATCCTGAAAGCCTGTGGGCTATCCGGAGGGAAGCGAATTTGTTCACCGGAACAGAAATTGGTGGCCGGCTTTATATCCCTGCGCGCCTGTTCGCTGTTCGGTATCCTGTGTGACGTCGACCGCGGCTCGCTATCACGTCCGCGCGATAAAATAGTCCTCGCAGTTTTATGTTGAAATTTTTGTTTTACAGACTCAGCGAGATATAAAACATATGCATCATAATGTTGAGATACTTTAGTCTTGATTGTAAAATATACAAAATCTAAGATGGCGCAGGTGTATGTCTGATGGCAGGCCGTTTCTCTGGTGTTTACAGCCCTTGCCGACGACCAATCTGCTCTGCCTGTATGGTCTCCATGAGCGTTACCTCAACAGTCTGCTGTCACGATACGACGAGGAACTCATCAAAGACTTGTACAGGTGAGACACAACTCTCCACAAACCCCTGAGGGGTATATTAAACTGGTAACAGCGTGTAATGGTCCAGCAGTAAATCCATCGTTTTGCGTATATAAATTGGATAACTGCTAGTGCAGGAACACAATGGGTCGACGATTGCGTTTTAATTATTATTATTATTATTATTATTATTATAAATCTATAATATTATGTTATGATAATAATATTAGTTGTGTTAAGATAATAATATTAGTTTTGTTATGTTATGATGTTATTTTATGATAATATCCACTGATAACGGTATTGTTTTTCTATTTTCGGTATATTTACCATTTATGACAACAAAAATACTATTTTGTATCTAACGATCATTGTATATTTTACTGTTACGTCACCACATCCGGGTTCTGCCTTCAGCTACTTCCGGGAGTCCTGGAGTCTGGCGCTCTTCCACGACAGGTTTCCCGACTTCCGGGACGAGGTCCGCGAGCTACTCATCAACCGACCGGTACGCCAGGGGGTACGCCAGGGGATACGCCAGGGGGGTACGCCAGGGGGGACGCCAGGGGGGTCCGCAAGCTGCTCATCAACCGACCGGTACGCCAGGGGGTACGCCAGGGGGGTACGCCAGGGGGGTCCGCAAGCTGCTCATCAACCGACCGGTACGCCAGTGGGTACACCAGGGGGGTAGGCCAGGTGGTACGCCTTGGGTGTGTGGGGGGGTGGGCGTGGTCCGCGAGCTGCTCATCAACCGACCGGTACGCCAGGGGAGGTTACGCCAGGGGGGCACGCCAGGGTGGTACGCCAGGGGGGTACGCCAGGGGGGTCCGCAAGCTGCTCATCAACCGACCGGTACGCCAGGGGGGTCCGCAAGCTGCTCATCAACCGACCGGTACGCCAGTGGGTACACCAGGGGGGTAGGCCAGGGGGTACGCCTTGGGTGTGTGGGGGGGTGGGCGTGGTCCGCGAGCTGCTCATCAACCGACCGGTACGCCAGGGGAGGTTACGCCAGGGGGGCACGCCAGGGTGGTACGCCAGGGGGGTACGCCAGGGGGGTACGCCAGGGGGGTCCGCGAGCTGCTCATCAACCGACCGGTACGCCAGTGGGTACACCAGGGGGGTAGGCCAGGGGGTACGCCAAAGCGGTACGCCAGGGGGGTACGCCTGGGGTGTGTGGGGGAGTGGGCGTGGTCCGCGGGCTGCTCATCAACCGACCGGTACGCCAGGGGAGGTTACGCCAGGGGGGTACGCCAGGGGGTACGCCAGGGGGGGGGGGCGTGGTCCGGGAGTTACTTATCAAGCGACCAGTACGCCAGGGGTAGGGGTGGAGCGTGTAGGGTGTTTTGATATTCTGCAGACCAAATATTTCATTTAAATTTTGAGGTCATTGTGATGTGAAACTGCTGCATTATAAGGTTTAAGTGTGGGGGTCACCTCAGTCAGTTTGTCTGTCTGTGTGTCTTCAGGCGGCCGACCTCGAGGCCCTGGAGGAGAGGGTGCGGCAGTTGATCGACGAGGACACCGCGGTCAGTCCTTGTAACTCTGGCCTCAACACGAGCTTTTCGGCTTCTCTTATAGCTTGTCTCTTCAATATCTGTCTGTTCAATACCAATCTAAAGCGTTGTCTTCAGGCTTATCTTAAGGCTTGTTTGAACACTTGCCTAAAGATTTGTCGTAAGGTTTGGCCCAACACTTGTCTGAATATTTGTTTCAAGATATTTCTTACGATTGGTCTTAGGACCTTATTACTCAACTTAAGACTAGTCGTATAACTTGGTTTAATATTATTTTAAATCATAGCTCAATATTTGTCGCAATACCTTTGTCATAAGACTTGGCTGTGTCTGACTTACATGGAATATCGGCTAACTCAATAGCGTTACAGATATGGATGTAATGCGTGGCACTGCATGTAATACACTTAAAAATATAGACCGTATATAATCCAACATTTGGAGCTATTTATATTTAATTTATGTCAACTCCTACACGTTATCATCTATTCTCTCGTAGCTGTCCAAGAACCAGAGAGCTGACCTCGCCGATGAATATGCTCGTTCCGGGGCCAAGCGAGCCGTAGAGACCCGGATGCTGAGTTTCCTTAGTTACAACTACTACCATCTGCCGATGTACGCCAAGCCGGGAATGGTCTGAGACAGGGTCCGAGACAGGGTCTAAGATTATAAAAGCCAGACTATAAAACGTAACCCATCAAAAGTGTGAGAAACAAGCCGTCTAGATGTGAGATGCGGTATTTTGATATGTGCAAGTTGTTTAGACTGTGACCTGCAACCCGTGAATAAACTGAATGCAACCTGTGCTCTTGGTCAAATACAACTTGTTCACACTATAAACCACATTCCGTCCTGTTGGTCAAATACAACCCGCTCACAATATTAACCACATTCCGTCCTACTGGTCAGATATAACCCGTTCACACTATGAAAAACAAAACGTCTTGTTGGTCAGATACAACCCATTCCGTCCTGTTGGTCAGATACAACCCGTAGACAATATGAACAACATTCGGTCCTGTTGGTCAGATACAACCCATTCCGTCCTGTTGGTCAGATATAACCCATTTACACCGAGTCAGATACAGCCCGTATCTGGTATCAACAATAAATCTCGGAACTTTGCTTTAGCGAGCAGTGCATCATTCGAAACAAAGGACATTGTTAGGAGATTGGAGATTTTAATGCAAAATGTTGTGGCATATGTCTCTCACCTATCATCTATGGCATGTGTTATCGCCTGGTGAAATGAAAAGAAAATGTCCGTCGATGTATTGATTCTTTGAGAATTCTGTGTTTATCGGAGAGCGCGTTACGAAGTAAAATCTGGTGAAATAGGTCATTCTCTGTTGGGATATTTATATATATGAGACCGTTTATTCACATATTCATCGGTCGGTAAAGTCTCTTATTGGGTGAAGTGTGTATATATTGGAAAAAGTAATATTTATCTGACGATATATATAATGGAAACAGCGCTTTCGTCATTGGAGATGATCTATCTGAATAAATATGTTGCGTGCTCTGAAGCTTGAAGCTGAAGGTTTATTATCTTGCTGTTATATATTGAAAACATGTTTATTGCTGTCCTAATAAAACATTGTCCACATTTTTCTTTGCGTTTCATTTCAAATTCGTGAATGGAATAATCCACTGTGATTATAAATAATTAGTTGTTCCTGTATAACTCTTAACTATTAATCCAGAAATCCTTTTCACGAGTTTGCGTCTTGTCCTACATCATTTCCTAAAGAGCTTTCACCGTTGTGCATGTTACACAATGGTGTAAAGCCACGGAGGAACCAGTACCAGGAAGGGGGGTGGGGGGTGCAGTGTCTTGCGTTTATTTTGCAAAATATACAGTGTCCACTGTAGAGTTTCAAATAACGATGTCGGATTGTTGAGAAATAAGACAGAAGACTGTCGGTATTTAACCACGCGCAGCACATTAGATGGCCTGATACTGACAGACAGACGGACAGTCACTCATGAGACAACCGCATTCTGGTTTATCAACTGTCTAACCGCTCATATATTATATAAACCTACTCGGATGGTTATGATATGCACAGAACTTCAGTGGTCAGTTTTGCCTCCAAGGACAGCTTTAGCCGATTTTGCGTGTGAAGCGAATGAAAGCAAACAACCGGAAGGTAGGCAGCACGTACAGGCCGTTGATGCTAGGCATTGACGTAGAGCATAAGTATGCCTGTCTCGTGAGGTCTCGGTCAGATCACGTAGTGAATGTACAGCCCTATAAAAAGAACACGAGAGCACCTCTTCTTATTATAGGGTTCGAAGGCAGCAGTGTATGGGGCGCAGTGTTACCTCGTACCCGGCCCCCTATATTTGGTCTGCATAATCGGCAGCTGTTCACGAAAGTTATGTATATTTTGACGTTGATTTCGTTCAGATAAAAGTGACTTTGATTGACGGAATGCACTGTGGTAGGGACGAAAGTAACTTTTGTTAACCGAATGCAGTTTGATGGTGACGGAAGTCAAACAGTCAAACATTATTTCGTGGACCGAATCTATTCTGCAGACCAAATGAAGGGGGTAACATTTGGCGCTCCATAGCAGAACACTAACTTTGGTGCTTTTTGTCCGCCAAGCAAGGACAAAATCACTATAAGCAATCAATCTGACTAATGTTACCGGTCGTTCCTGTGATACTAAAATCCGGCAACATCACCTGAACGATCTCTCATTAATTTAGGTATGCGGGGGGTTTAGATCTGTATACTCGTCCTAAAATGTAACGATATTCACCTTCTCCCTTTAGGCGGCGAAAGATGCCAGTTGTCCAGGGATGGTATTCATACACCACACTTAGGCTACGCCACTAGACTTAGCGCTAAGAGAAACATTTGTCGAGCGATTATCGGCTCCCAATACATAAGTAGTCACCCTCTCGGAATTGAAGAAAGTGCTAAAAGTATATTGGACGAGCTGGTGAGGTTACGGTGAAAGTCCGTGTGGTTTATAAATAGCGCCTCGGACCCTCATCGTCCTGTTCCTGTCTAGGTCCACGCCATTTCCAAAAGAAAAACCAAGTCCGATGTAGCAATTCCTCGTTTATTCATTATGAATTAGCAGTTACTTCATATTGTACAAAACGCCTCACATATACATCAGGTAAACATTGATAGACAAATACAAGTTATCTGTGTTGGACTTGACTAGGGGCCTGCCTCTCTTCCTAACTTCTACCCATTTCGCCGGTCACTTTAACCGCATTTTTCTCCACATTAAGCAGATTTATTAAACATCGGAAAAGCCATGGGAATCCAAATACCGATTTTTAAGTACCATTATTGTCCCGTGCTATCAACTCAAGTAGGAAATAATGGGCCGACATAATGTGCATGTAATTCCATGCACCGCTAATCACAAAATAATTCTTCTACAACCTGACCTGAACAACGACCCCCACCACCCCCATCGCTTGTCAAATGAAGCCTGTTTGTGCTTTTCTCCCAGTCTGCTGATATAACATATTTGCGTATACAGTAGTCCACGGAGCCCCCCCCCCCCACCCCCCACACCACCTTCTATGAAAAACAATCAAAACACGTATACCATTGGGATTTACCTGAGTTCCCGGATGCCATTATAATTATATATAAGTATATAGATATCTAAACTTATATATAAACTATAAGAGAAAGTATGGTAAATAATGCGAGTTTCCACCGCCAGCACCACAAAACCCCACTAAGGTGTATAGACATAAGTCCCTGTGCATAGGAAGAGTACTGTAGTGATAAATATCCAGAGAACAGACTTTGTCCGCCAAGCTTTACTTGAATCTGTGTCGCCAATTTAATCTATATAGATGTCCATATATTGTTCAAACAATTATTCATATTTAATAAAAACTACCACGTTTGAGCGTAAACATAATTTATCTTAACAAAGTAAATATTGTCCATTAAAATAACTTGTACTGTAACTCAACTTAAAGAGATGTTGGGTGTGTAACCTCTTGTTATACATACAATTATTTTATAACAAAATATGTGTTTATTTTCGCAGAATTTCTGCTAAACAATAGCTCAGAAAGAAATAGTCTATTAACAGTAAAGCTTCTTCTTCGTGAACATAACACTAAATTTTAGAGGTAGCTGATCTGATCAATCTGTAAGCTTAACCAAAGCTGAACAACCAGACTGGGCGTGGCGTCAGAGATCCTCACGCGAGTAGAAATATAAAACAATTAATTGATTCTTGAACAAATACTTAATTAACAGAACTTTGCATATTTCTGTCTCGGAAGTCTTAACCGAGTGAGGATTCAATTAACTGATATCTATCGACAAAGACAACACAACAGAGTCCTGAGGTTCAGTGTTATACCCAGTATAATAGTTCATGGCTACTGTACAGTGTGACCGGGAATATAGCTTGTTAACAGCGTACGTCGTGTATGCATTACACCCATTATATCGCCATTTACTTTGTCCCCTTCAGGTGAATACAATCTTTTCCCTCGCAGCCCGTCGGCGAGAATCTCGCGTGACCAGCCGCAACCAACTGCGGTGGCCTTGACATTAACCCTTAATAACAAGTTGCGGTGGCCTTGATGTGAGCAACATTAACCCTTAAATGCTCGCTCGCCGCCGCGATCACTATGCAAGCAGCATTAACCCTTAATAACCAGCAGCCGAAGGTTTTATGTAAGGCATGTGACAACCTTTTTTGTTTTTGCTGAAGAAGGCACAACTGATAGTGTTGTTATCACGCAGTGCATCTCACGATACGTGTTCTAAGAACCAGGTCTATATCAGACGTGGAATATCACTGGAATACAAACCTTTACGCTAGTTTCATCCCATGCTATTGATTATAAGAAAAGGGGGTAGTATCCACGTAGCATACGTAACAAGCGTTACGCTTTCAGCATCTGACCAAATCTCATGTTAAAATCTTACGTTAAAAAAAACTTAAAGGCTGCTGCTATAATAGCTAGTGGAATTGCGTTCTTTCTATATTTGCATAGGGACAGATGTATAGCGAATGTATAGCACCATATTGCGGTTGGTTATTAAATAAAATGTTACTTGAAGTCTAAGTTGACATTTCTAACGGGCTTAGCAACCCAACAATATCTTCACTAATACAAAATGTTTCTTGGGCGATCTAAGTGAATATATTATACGGTGTACCTCAATAAATAATCGTCTTTGATTGAACGATCCGGACCCAACGTCTCGGGGACTTGTAGTCTCGTAGCAACGCGATCTCGTACGCACTTGCCACCAGTCACGTGCCACCTGGCCACGTGGCATGGCGTCTGTGCCACTAACGATATGTACACTTCTCCTCCAACAAATCAAACACAAACCTACAGAGTAACCTAACAAATAACATATAAGTTATTATCGGATCGGCATCCACATCCAACGAACCCTTTAGACGAGTAACGACCACGATAGACACTCTAACGACAGCTCATGGCCCTCTACAGATGAAACCAGTAGAGGTGTTTTTCGCGAACGGTTAACCGGTCACTATCGCGTCCATCCACTCCTAGCGTGAAGGCGACTTCCGTGGTTTTAGTATTCAAGCTTTGCTTAGAGGTAATATAGTATCTCCGCGTGACGAGGTAAATATATAGTATACATTGTACAAAGCGGGCCGCCGGTGGCACGGGGGACAAACCTCTTTTGACAGATTCCGTGTCGTCGCCGTTCGGCGTGACATAAATTTCTTGCGGTCATCATAACGCGGTCAATCAATATACAGGTTGAACTGGAGGGCGGTGGCAGTCATAATGTGGCACATTCTTAATTCAGTATCTGAGACGGTTGCGTCATGATGTGGCGGGTGGGTGGGTGGGGAGTTTCATGGATGATTCATAGTCATAACGCGCCCATCCAAGGCTGACGCCGCGGTGAACCTTTTGCCGGTGAGGTACACGTTTACGCTGATCAGGATCCAGCTTGAAAGTCCATTTGCAAGGGACTTTTCTACTCATCCTATAAGTCACTTGCGGGAGTTAATAATATAGCCTTTTAAATAATACATTGCTGCGCCTACTGCTTCTACTGATCGGCCCACCGAGCGGCAGACCGATCACTGCCGAGTCCCTTGCCTGACGAGTCCGGAGTCCGGTCACTCCCCGGGATACATACATACACACACCCTTCTCCAGGATCACGTCCCTATCCAGAGTGCCTTGATCCGGAAGCTGTCCCAGCCAGCTTCTTCCGGAGACTCTACACTTCATCTACCTACTCCAGCCTCCCCCCGCCCCCCATCCTCAGTCCCTGCCCCTGCCCCTGGCCCTGCCCCGGGCCCAAATCTCGTTGTCAGACGTCGAAGCACGTGACGAGCATGAGACGAGACTTGCAGGCCTCCACTCGCTTCTCCAGGATCGCCGTCTCTTTCTCTAGCGCCTCCACGTAATCGGGATCGTCCTTGTCCAGCTCCGCCACGTGCACTGGAAGAGAGGGACACCAAGTGAAATAGGTTGTCTGGCACAGCTTGTTATGACTATATATAGGGCCAAGAAATCTAAATCAAGGAGCTAAGTGAGGGTGACATGATGAAAACATGCCCCAGATGATGGAGTCATTGTTCGACCCACGACCGGTTGATCTGCAACTCGGCCTGCTTACCGACTGAGGTATGATCCGCCGATAGGACTGAATATGCATAGATAACTGAGTCTTTTGGACTGCGTTTATTAGGACTTAGTCCTGAAGGCTGTCTCTCTAGAACTATCTCTAATCTATAGAAATGTGGCTATTGGTCTGTGGCTAGAGATCTGTGTCTCTAGGACTATCTTTAGTCTGTAGAGATCTATAGAAATGTCTGTAGGTTTGTCTAGAGGTATATCTCTGTAGGTTTGTCTAGAGGTATGTCTCTGCAGGTTTGTCTAGAGGTATGTCTCTGCAGGTTTGTCTAGAGGTATGTCTCTGTAGGTTTGTTTAGAGGTATGTCTCTGTAGAACTACATCTAGTCTATAGGCTAGGTCTGTGTCTAGAGGGCTGTCTCTCTAGGACTACCTCTACTGTGGCGGTGTCTTTGTGAACTGAAACTCTATGTCACAACGCCACAACACGTTCAGTGGAAGCTCGTTGCCATAGCGTCGAGAGACTTACGATCGAAGCTCCATGACGACTTCTCGACCATCAGCATGGACTTGGCTTGCATCAGGTCATTCTTCAGCGCCTCCTGTTTCGCCAGCAACTCTCGCACACAGAGACGCCTCTTTTCGACAGCGCGGTTCTGAAGAAAACAACGATCAAGAGATTAGGAAATGGACAGTCTGAAAAATGCATAACACGAGTTTCGACTTTGATTAGATGGTTGTATATTCAGAACGTTTTAACCCGTTTTGGTCATATCGCGCCAATGGGAAAAGGAAGGGAGAGTGAAGCCATGTCTCGGGGGCTAACCCCCTACTCTTTGCGAAGAAGGACATGCGATCCTTATCCTGCGACCACACAGACATGGCCTCGACTTTGATTAGAAGCCAAGAAAGAAGGCATATCGCGACACAGAACAATAAAAGACATTATCAATTATTTAAATTGTATACTTAATCAAAATTACCTAAACAATGTTTCACATTTACAGTGACCTTCGATCACTTCCCGACTACTTTGACCTTGCATGTTTCTCCTCCCACGACCAAGTGGAGGCACCGGAACCGGAAGCCAGCCTAGCTTACCTGGGCCTCTTCCTTCCGTCGCCTGGTCATCCGCTCCATGTCCTCGATGTCGTAGACTTTGATCTCCAGGGGTTCGTCCATGACCTCTCCCCCCATGGCGATCCGCCGGGTGTCGATCCAGGCGCGAGGGGTGGCGGGGCTGAGGGGGGTCGGGGATCCCCGGGCCGGACTCGGCAGGCGGGCCTCCCGCAAGGGGGACGACTCGAGGATGGTGCGAGGAGGGGCGGAGCGGCTCCGTCTACCGGCTGTAACCATAGGAAACGAAACGATGTCAAAGGCATTGCTCAAAACCGTCGTCGATTTCCTATTTGTTACATATAATAAGAAAATGAAATGTACCAGACCGCTTGGGTATTCGCTGTGAACGTGTTTGTAGGTGGAGCGATGGGTAAGGTTCATCTTCCATGTCAGAGCCCACGAAATGGATTATTACACTAATGGTAGGCGTGAGTCATACGTGAGCTATGTTGAAACAATGCTTCGCTCTAACATGGTTGGAAGAACGACCATGGGTATTAACCATAAAGAGTAAATATTAACTTCGTTCATTATGTATCTTATGTTTTTAGTGTCAAAGAGATTGTTTAAAGAAATGTATGTCTTGTAAAATATATCTTTAGCTTTATAGGTAGAACAAGGCAGCCACGACTAAGCATTGTCGTAGTAAACAAGAAAGTGACACCTACGGTCAGGCCATATAAAGAAGTCCCCTTGCATATTTACACAATAAAAACACCTCAATATATCGTTTATATCGTAGTACAACACTCAATTAAAAAAAAATTACCATGAGAAAAAAACACTGCTCATAAGCAACTTTAGTAAACAAATAAATACACAGCATATTTACAACAACCCCCCCCTCCCCCTCAACCCCCTTGCTTAACACTTATCACCTGACAAGGACCCGGGCAGGGGCGAAGGCGAGAGGGGCGACAACAAACACACACGTAACATACATAAACATGTCACGTTGTTGGCCGACAGACCAAGAAATGGACAACGTGTCAACTATAAGTGCCCGACCCCTCTCCACTACCCCGACCCCTCTCCACTACCCCGACCGCTCTGTGCTATCGGTGACGTCTTCAGAAGGTGGGTGCTGAAGTGGTCAGGACCAATTAGTAGCCATAGCAATCCATCTTATTGGTGACTTCAGGCTTTTGACCCGAGAAAACGCTTTTGTCAGCGGATAAGGCGTCATATCAGGGGGAAGTGTTTCCTTTCAATCGTGCAATCAAACGACACGGTATTTAAAAAACGAAAACGAAATCCACACTTTCGAGATGCACGTCAAGACTTTTCTGAACTCCAACTGGACTCAGAATAAAATTTTGCAATTCCAGCAAAGGTCAGAAATGGATCAGTAGCCATTGATGAATCAAAGGCTGTGACATTGAGACGATGGGGGTGGAGTGCAGTGGGGTGGGGTAGGGGGGTGATATTGGGGATGCGGGTCGGAGGGGGTGGTGGCATGTGTCACTGTGTATTGCATACGTCATTAAGGCATGTCTATAGACAATTACCATTCCGTGCCAGGCTCGGGCTGCCCGCCAAAGCCCCCCTCCCACCCACCCACCCCCCATATAACCCCCCCCCCCTCCCCCGACCAGTGTCGCCCCCTTGTGACAAGCGACTCCTCAAAGACGTGACCCCGGTGGTGGTGGGGGGGGGGGGTGCGGGGGGTTTGCGATGATGATAATAACATGAACATTGGGTGGACGCGGATAGGAGGGTGGGGGTGAGTGGGGGGTGGGGGATGCTGTGACCTTGGGTATGTCCAGGGCACCCCCTGTGACAGCTGAGTGGGTGGCTTGTCAGCCCCGTGGCACCCCCATATTACAAATATATATAAACCACTTCATGACGTCTTCTGCCCCAACGTCCGCCGTGAATAACGTTCACCGTTAATATACAATGTGTTAGTAAGTGGGGGAGGATGAAGATAGACGGAGAGGGGGGGGGGGGCGGGGCGGGTTGGATGGTTGGGTATTGCTATATAACGTAGGTAATTACCCTGCGGTGATAGAGGCTTTACAGAGAGGGGGGGGGTGGGGGTGTTTGTTTAGTCCTCCATAGTTGCCTCATTACCATCACTGACACTTGACTAGTTATACATTGTACATTACAAGGTCAGGCGAAGGGCAACCAGTCGCCTATTTGGATCTCTGGTTGGTTCAAGGTCTTTCTTTTTGTTCTCTTTGTTTAATTCATCTCTTTGGCATCGTTTGTAGAAAGTGGCTAGGAATGGACCTGACCAGTGATAGCAAGTGCCGATCCGGGGTTATAAATGTGCGTGTATGGGGTGTCGGGTAGGTTCAAACTTCTGACAACCGGGGGGCTGGGTGGGGGGGGGGGGCATTGAAAAGGGGCATTCTCGCTCAAAAGGCTCGGAGAGAGTGTGTGTGTGGGGGTGGGGGGGGGTGGACCCCCTCCCTGCATCGGCCACTGGGTATAATGAGCTCAGCGGGACGTGCTCAGCGGAACGAACTATGTGATCCCAAGATGACTGACCGCCTTTGGGGTTGTTGGACGATTGGGGGGGGGGCGGGGGGTGGAGTAAAGGGCATATCCCGTATTGAGTGTGACATTAACATGGGTTGCAATATGGAGCCATTTACGGAATCCCGACAACAGCGCCACACTGGCTGACGGACGAACACGGAACTAGAAAACAAGGGGGGTGGTAGGGAACAGGCAGACGGGTGGAGAACAATACACAAGGGTGCGACGGGCGGGCGGGGTTGTGGGTGGGTAGGGTAGTGGGGAGCAATGAAACCAAAAGGCATAGGAGATCGGGATGGCAGCCAGGACAAGCCGCAATAATGGAACAGTGGCACTCTCCATCCGGTAGGCGGCGCCTCGGTGCCAGCCCCAGCGTGCGGTTTTTATGGGAGTGGGAATAAAAGTGGCTGCCCCTCACAGACGCTCTGTGGCCACTCAATCTACATAAAACGCCCAACCACTGAGTACCGTCGCTTTAGGACCAGTCAGGCAGTGCGGTGTGGGGGTGAGCGGGGGCGGATGGGACAGGTCGGCGGGGACGGTCAGTCCGACCAGCGGGGGCATGGGGAATGGGGGATGGGGGGGGGGGGGAAGAAGAGGAGGAGGAGGAGGGGGAGTGGCACAATTGCCCTTGGGAGAAAGGATACTATTAAAAAAACACAGTGATAGTCCAGGCCAAAAAAAAGCCAAGTCGATGGCGTTTGGAAATTAGTGAAGGGCCAGGAATGAAGGGGGGGGGGCGGGACGGGGAGGGAGGAGGTGTGGGTCAGTGCCGGAGGGCGATAGGCGCAGCGTATGGCGGGGGTGTTGGGCAAGGGGTAGGGCGGGGGTGCAGTGCTGGTGAGCGAAGGGGGTGGAGATATTGGGCGACGAGAGGGGCAATGTAGCGGGGATGGTGGGCGAGGGGGGGGGGAATGTATGATGGAGATAGTGGGCGGGGTTGCAGTGCTGGTGGGGGGCGGGGGCAGTGTAGGGTGGGGTTGGGATGGTGGGCGACAGGGTGGTGGGGCCTGTGGGGGTGGATGGGGGTGTAGGACGATGGCCCCAAGCTGTGAGCTGTCCCCCGCCATGACCCCGGCGACCCCCAAAGTGACAGGCGTTGACGGGAGCTTTTCTTGATGAAACCAAACCGTGCTC
>OZ025252.1:27729340-27781613 GCA_964019135.1 Arenicola marina
CCGAAATGCAAAGTTGGTGGTTTATACCAATTGTGTGCACGCGTAAATTGGGCCAAAAACCTTCCGGGTCAATGAAATGGGGTTGGATGATTGGAACTTATTCCAGATGGAGGGTGCCTAGGTTCGAGCATACGACCCGTTGATCTACAGTACAGCCTGCTTACCAACTGACCTATAGTACGGAGGTTCCCGCCGAGAGCGACTGACTCGCTGGCCTCTCGCTGTCCGGTGAGCGAAGCAATATCATAATGTACGCGTTGACCCCTCTCGGCTGTCGGCAATACAGAAGTGGCGGACAGACTGGCGAAGAGATCGAGTCTTCAGGAGCGGTAGGTAACGGCTGCTGTGGTGTGGGCAGGATCCCGGAAGTGAGGTGGTGGGGGGGGGGGGGGGGTGGAGGGGGGAGGGAGGGCAAAAAGTGGGTAGGCTGGGAATGGGTTTGCGCAAGGGCGGGCGTCATGGGGACAAAAATAATTTTTGGCCAATATCTTCCTGCCATTTCACAGATACCATCTGCCGTGCGTCACCCGCTAGCCTGGGCACCGGTCTTCCGCTCAACCGCCCCCCCCCCCCGCCCCCTGTCTCCACTGCCCCCCCCCCCCCCCGATCGCCCGCTGGCCAGCGCCTCCCTCCCACCGCCCCCGCTGGTCCGCTGGCTCGCCATGTCCGGTGTCACGTGCTGAGGAGCCAGACATAACACACCGAAAGCTGCTGAGATTAACTCTGCCACCTGAGGAGGGCAGACGGCCTAGGTAGAGCCGGCGGTAGGGCGGGGGGTTGAGCGGGGGAGGGGGGAGGGGAGGGGGGGGGGGGAGGGGCAGGGGCAGGGCGGGAGAGAAGGGCAGGTGGTAACATACTTACGCGGATTATTCGCGGTGGCCGGAATAAGGTTTTTCTTTTTCGAGCGTTTATGCTTTTGTATTTACCTCTTTCATTTTTTTTAGGGGGGGGGGGGGCGGAGTGGAAAGGCATTACGCAGATCTACGTAAATATATATAGAGGGAGGGGGTTCCACATAGATATGCTGTGGTTACGGCAGAGGTGGGTAGGATAACGCTGCGACACCAACACTCAAGGGAAACTACCCCAAGATGGAGGTGCTACCATGGTGATACGCCTAGACAACATCTGTCTCTAAGCAACACGTGTTGCGCACGTGCACATAGAGACCCCACGCGGCAGAACTGACAAATATGTTGACCGTCAACATGACTTCCGTCTGAGCCAACGACCTCCATCGCAAAAACTGCCACTCGCCAAACAGAAACAGAGTTACGACATGTGTTGTGTTGCTTTGCTCTCGTAATAATACTGTGTGTGCAACATGTTGTCAGCACATTGCCCCCTGTACTAACTTGGCCGGGTCAACGTGACTGGAAAAACTAGAGGAAACTATTTGCGTTGCCTCGTGCAGTGCCAAATGCTACTAATTTTTGGGGCGGGTAGGGGGTGGGAGGGTGGGTTGCGGGTAGGGGGTGGAAGGGCGGTGGCGTCCCTGATTCTAAACGGTCTAGCCAGGTCAATAAATAAGTCTCTGACCTCTATGGCCATGAGACTTAATAAATTAGCCTCAACGAATGGCCATATGTGGTGCCTTAATTAATAATTTCTGAACGGCCTGACATGACAACTCCTGCCACCCACCTCCCCCACTACCCCCCCCCCCCTTACATATCGGTAGAGGTAGAGAAGAGCCAGCTCTCCGGGAGTAAGCATTTGCACAGGCGTGATGCGAACCACGCACCGGCCGCTAGGGCTGGCCGAGCAGAGCATAGCCCTGATACATGGCTGCTCATACGCGCTGGTACCCGACGCGCGAGTGAGCTATGAAGTGCACCCCACATGAGGCCAGGAATTGGTGGGGGTGTTTGTGCATCTTGTAGGCTTTTGCCCTTATCAATAAATCGTCTACCTTCCAAAGCGATAAAAGGTAATTCCACAATTGTTGAACTTTTCTTTCGTTGTCTTATATTCGCTGGGGGCATTTAAAAAAGTGTCATTACTGCAATAAACAACACATTTTTTTCGACACTCGCTCCGCCATTTTGGCTTATCTTCCGTTGCGAGATTCTCAAAGTGACGGAGCGAGCTTGCGTAAACTTGCTATTTAGTGCATGTATAAAGGCTGACATTGAATATGAAGCCACGAAAGAAAAGTTTAACACTTGTGGAATTACTTTTCATCACTTTTGATGGTAGGGTATCTAGTGATAAGGGCAAATAACTACATGATGCACATGCACCCCCACCAATTCCTGGTCTCATGCGGGTTTTACTTCATGACTCTCTCGCGCGTCGGGTTCCAGCGCGTATGAGAGTCATGTATCAGGGCTAAGCGAGCATACACGACAACAGCCAAACGGCCTACTAAACTTCTTGGCCACGCTATTACCCGCTGACTTTGTGAAGGAGGTGAACGGACTACCTTCTGCCCCCCGAGGCTAACTCCTGACTTTGTAAAACCCCGATCAGACGGTAGGTTTCTCCTATGGATCGTTTTGCCTATGAGACATCACTGTCCACACGGTACGCGTGTCCCATAGGTCATTGCTTTGTAACCGAATAACATTTCTATCTCGTGACAGAAAGACATGCACTGATTGGCCAGAGATTTTATGACCCATAGTTTTGACCGAGCCAATAGAGCATGTTCTATTCCACACGACAAGCCCTGTCGGTCATAAAATAACTTATATGTTTCTCCCAGCGCCTGACCAGTCAGTAAGATTTCCTGAAGATCATGGGGTCATGAGGTCATGAGGCGTGATCTGTCGGTCAAATCGTGTCACCAGGGTTGAGTTGCGGACCACGATCGATCGCGGCGTACAATTTGTTGCGAGCATATCCACTAAATAATTAAACCTAATTTGGAAAAAGCTGAGAGAAAAAGAAAAAGCCATCCACCCCCTATACGCTAAACACGCTAAATAGTAAAAAATGTTGATAAATAAAGGATCATTATTCTACATCGATATTTAAGGTTATCCCCACGTATTTTAGAAGAATCATCGTCCAGTTTAATATTATGACGCGAGACTACTCTCGCTGAGGCGGTCGATCGAGGTCGATCGTGCTCCGCAATTCAACCCTGGACAGAGCCTTATGCCCATGATACATCTAGCGAAGTTTTCGGAAACTTTGTGACCGAAACTTTGTGTCCGAAGTTTCAACATGTTTGTTGAATTTAGGACACGAAGCGTCCACATCATTATGGCCATGATACATCTACGTTTCGGTTAATTAGTGTCCGAAAATTGTTTCGAACACTAAGTAACCGAAACGTTTAGATGTATCATGACCATAAGAAAGACAGACCATGCAAATTCCTGTTGCAAGAACGAGGTGATTTTGTCCGATTTAAAAAGATAATCGCTTGAAACAACAGTGATTGAACGTCAAAGATTTAGACCGCTGACATGGAAGATAGACACAATAAACTGATAAAGCGTCCCTTCATTTCCTCCACGAGTATTTTTATTTGTTATTATATGACGTCATCCGTGAATATATATAGTGTTGTATAAGAGCAGTGTAACTGACACATCCATTGTCTTGGCGACGTGTTATTATCTATAACACAACGAATGGCTCACTGGAAACAAAAGACTACCTCAATGAGTCGATCTTGAGTGATACAGGTGAGTATTTGACTGATCATAGAATACCCGAGGTCGGGTTTTGGTAACCTGCGGCGACGTGGCTGCGGGCATGCATGTGAAGGTGGTATGGCGGGTGGGAGGGTGGGGGCTTCCCTGACCCTAAACGGTCTAACCAGGTCAATAAATAGGTCTCTGACCTCTATAGCCATGAACCTGAATAAATTAGCCTCAACGAACGGCCATATGTGGTGCCAGTAATCAATAATTACTGAACGGCCTGTCATGACAACTCATGCCCCCCCTCCCCCCCACCCCCATTACACAGCCCCCTACCCCCGTTGTAGTTACTCTCGCTGGTCATACCTAGATACGCGATTATCCATAGACGTCTCTATATAAAGAACAGTTAGCCACAGCCATGAGGTCTTCAAATGGGATGTTGGCTGCGGGTGGTGGAGGAAAGAGGCAGGGTGGATGGTGGGTAGGGGGAGGGGGGGGGGGGGTGAGTACGTGACGGGGCAATGAGTTACACGATCGGAGATATACGATCTCAGCTATAAATTGTCGAAACCATTTGACGCAACTTCACGTCAGGAATATGACATTACAACTGGTGTAAAAGACCACAGACCTGTCACCCACCCAGTACGAGGGTGCTTGAGCGCGAAGGCCTTGACATCCCCATCCACCCCCTACCCCCCCCCCCTCCCACACGTGAAATCCTTGACACCCCCACCTTAAAGCCTTGACACCCCCATCCACCCCCTACCCCCCCACGTAAAAACCTTGAAACTCCATCCACTCCCTACTCTCCCTCCCCCCCCCCACCCCCTACACACCCAGTGGGCCCCTGATCGCCTCCAACCTCTCAATCTCTACCTCGAATTTTCCCCATAGTGACCCGCCGCCATGGAACACTAAAATCATAAAACCGATGTTTAGCTTTCAAACCTATATATCCGTTTCGTTTCGCGTCGGACAATCCTAGCATATGTATATGAGTATATGAAGCCAAGGGGGGAGGGGGGGGGGGCGTACCTCTCTTTGGTAGATAGTTTGGGGTCAATGGGGTCAGACGTTATTGCTGTTGCTTCTCGCAAATGCATTATAAAGACATCTGAGCGGGGGTATTATGGTACCGTCGCCCCCTTTTTTGAGCGAGGATGACCTTTTTCAATGGCAGCTACTGCGTGGACGGCCCACCGGCCTGTTTGTACTCGAACCACCATATTATAATATGGACCCTCTGTTTTTAGTCCCGTTGAAAAAATTTGAACGAGAGATAGAGAGAGAGGAATGGTAGAAGAATTTTGGCAATAAATTCTAGTATTACTCTCACGGAAACACAATATAAATAGGAGACACGACGAACCACTTGTAAATTTACCTGAGGATAAATGAGCTTGTTTAAAACCAGTATTATGATTACTTTATGGTATGGTATTGTATCGGCTATATTATGAGACAAGTCTGGTCCTAGCGAAGACTCTTCCTCATTTTACTGGTCTCCGCAGCAGTCGGGACTCGTCACATGCCCCCGAGCGTTGAAACCGGAGACGGCACACTGTGTGTACGGCATGTGACAGTCAGTCAATGGAATATTACAAAAAAAAAAAACTACAAAAAATGGCTTATGCAAACTTTCTGTAATTTGCCGTTTGTGTGCATGGGGTTTCGAGGCAGATACCTGAACTTAAGTGCTGCAATATGTGTCGGTGTAATTGCAAAATGTAACAAACCTGTCCAACGACGTGTGACCACCCCCCCCCCCCTCACCTTTCGCTTCCGCCCAGACCCACCCACCCACACTTGCCGCCTCAGCGGACCTGCTAAAACACTCCAGAATGCGGCTTACAATGGAAGAAAGGTTTCTCCCATTGTACTCCTTTTATGAAGCATGGTCCCTAACCCTTTGCATAACGCAACATGTCAATAAACCTTTTTATTGGGCGATCATTTTGTCATTGATGGTGTCTGCAATTAAAGCAACAGGGAAAGTAATGTTCAGACATCAGAAAATCAAAGAAATCACCTAATAATGATTGATATATCTCATCTGCATTGTCACAAATTCTGGTAGTTACCAACCACAAAATTGGCTAACTTTAATTTCCGAGTATATGCCCTGTGCTTTCGGTTGGTGAAGAGCCATGGCAATGCGAGCCAGCACGTTATTGACATTGCGACGATAATCTCACCTACAGGCGCCGACCCGCCTCCTCACCAACGCACACAGAACAAGCCACACCTCGCGAAAACTCTCGCGAAGCTCTCGCGAACCCTCGCGCGAAGCTAAGCAATTAACATAGGGTGCGGCGAGAGCGACAGAAGCGATTTGCCTGCAGCCGAAACCACAGACATCGTGTCTACCGCACGAGATCTTCATTACACAGTTATTATGTGGCTGGAGTGTCGGCCGTTCTGCCTGTTGGGGGTGTAAGGGGGTATAACCCGAACAGGCGCCGTGGGGCCTCGGATGGAAGGGGCGAAGACTCGATGTATGTAAGCCGACGTGTCGCCCGTCCCCACGCTCCACCTAATCCATGCGACCAACCCACTGCCGAGTGGTATGGAAGGGGGGGGAGGGGGGGGGGAGGGGGAGGGTTCAGTGTACGGTGTCGACTTTTCTAAATTCTCGGCGTCGAATGTCGATTTTTCACGACGTTCCGTGTCGCTTTATAGTTTAGTTCAATGTCGTTTTTAAAAAAAATGTCACTGTCTGTGTCTATGTCGCATTGTCAGATCCTCTGTGTCGAAATTTGGTGGTCAATGTCGAATTGCCGATTTTTCAAATATGTTTGTGTCGCATGTCGCCATTTAACCCTTCCAGACCCCAACCGCAGACACCAGACAACGCTGCCTGGAGGTCTCAGTGATAAACCCACATTATGAACGGTGGAAATGTTATATTGAGCGTTCAACTCCGTGGCGTGAAGATCTTACTTCTGACACCGAAGGATATGGAGAATTAAGGTCCTAATTTTGCCACCAATGTATACCCACTAATTAAAAGTATATGCATGCGTCTCGCTATCCGCTCCGTAATCGCCAGTGACGTCATCTTTTGCTCGCTATTCCAGACGGGATTGGTATCGACAGCCGATCACGTGATATCAAACACTTGTATGGTGCAGGACTTCCCCGATACGAGCACGGAAGTATGAACTTGTTGATAGACAAACGATACATTGTATATTCTGCGCAAACGAAGGCAAGAACGAGGGTCCAGAAAAATCCGATGGGTGAGACGAAACTTGCCCCAGAGGCAGATTCCTCGGTTCAAACACACGATACCCGCCCACGATACCCGCCCACGATACCCGCCCACGATACCCGCCCACGATACCCGCCCACGATAATTGAGCGGTATAACAAATAAAGACAATAAAATAGCTTACTCTCACTTTAGAGAGACAATACTAACTTCAACACAAATACGTTTCAATTAAAGATAGATCAGTGACAAATGTCAATGCTGACAGGGTCATGACGCCGTGTCATAATGTCAATGCTGACAGGGTCATGACGCCGTGTCATAATGTTAATGCTGACAGGGTCATGACGCCGGGTCACAATGTCAATGCTGACAGGGTCATGACGCCGTGTCATAATGTTAATGCTGACAGGGCCATGACGCCATGTCATAATGTCAATGCTGACAGGGCCATGACGCCGTGTCATAATGTCAATGCTGACAGGGACATGACGCCGTGTCATAATGTCAATGCTGACAGGGCCATGACGCCGTGTCATAATGTCAATGCTGACAGGGACATGACGCCGTGTCATAATGTCAATGCTAACAGGGCCATGACGCCGTGTCATAATGTCAATGCTAACAGGGACATGACGCCGTGTCACAATGTCAATGCTGACAGGGCCATGACGCCGTGTCATAATGTCAATGCTGACAGGGCCATGACGCCGTGTCATAATGTCAATGCTGACAGGGACATGACGCCATGTCATAATGTCAATGCTGACAGGGCCATGACGCCGTGTCATAATGTCAATGCTGACAGGGCCATGACGCCGGGTCACAATGTACAGCGGATACGCTGACTGCGCAGGACTGTCGATCACGAGGCCAAATGAATAGTTTGGTCACCAGGGGTCGCCACTTGCGGTTCTCCCCATATCCACTTGTGCCGCCATCACGCGTACAGTAAACACTGATCGCCATCAAGTAGGCCATAAATATGCAAGAAAAAACACTGCCGGTGAGAATTCTGCGCCAGTGGGGCAGGAGGAAGGCTTGCTGAATATGGGGCAGACAGAAGTTAGGGTGGATCGGGCCGGGGCGGTGTAGGGAGGGGGGAAGGGGGCACTGCTAGATGGGTGACAATGGGGGGAGGGGAGGGGGGGTCACTGGAGTAGTTGGTGGTCACGGCGTATAAACATGGTGGTGGTGGTGGGGGGGGGGGGGCGCTCGCTGACCGCAGACACGAGACTCCAGATCTCGCGGCCAGTCTCGCGCCACATCAATGGCTCACGGGCGCTAAATACCGTTTGTTATGTCTACAGAACTGGTTGCCCGCGCCGTATAGTCTGAACACACAACTCATGACCTCCATGGGCATATTTGTCAACCTCTCTCGGGGTTGTTATTGTCATATTCGCGGTATGTTTAATTTAGTTACCATACGTGATAGCTCCAAAGCGATTTCGTGTCAATGAGAGGTTCGATTTCTGCCATACATGTGCTTTAAATTGATGGACTGATGATATAATGGGGTGCACCATTTCATATCAGTGGGGGGGGGGGGGCTAGAAAATATATAAAAAAATTGATTAAAATGTCAATAAATTTGTGAAAAATAAAAAAATTGCATGTTAATTTATTTTCTAGGCCCCCCCCCCCCAGATATGAAATGGTTCGCCCCTAGCCAGTAGCTGATCAATACTGTACTACACTCTAGAACAGATTTTTTGGACATATATAGTCATCGGGTTGACATAATTGGCGTTATGGTGATTCTCTGCTGCCTAGCGAACGTAGACAAGTGCCATGTTAGTCCACCCCCCTCGCTAATTCGTTGAATACATGCCAATATAGAATGCCATCAAACTGTTCCAACGTGAAACATAAATAAAAAATACTGACCCTGCATTTGCTGCAAGAATGTGTACATTTTCGTCTGGGTCTCTTTTTCGTGTATTTGTCGTTTCGGTTTTCCCCGGCAGGGGGCGTCGGTCGTTGTTTGGCCGGCGAATCACGTGGTTTATCGATTTCCGGAATTCCTACTCGATCCTCTGGTGGCGTGCTGCTTGTGGTTCCATCTGTTGAGAGCAACGTCATCTCTTGTAGCGGCGATTTATCCGGATTCAAATCCATGTGAGATTCCTTCCCTGGTTGTTTTACCGGGTTGCCATGGGGATCTTCCGGATATGAAGGTTTCACCCCCCGCTGGAGTGACATCCCAAGCGGCGGGAGGCGTGCGTGTGGCAGCGGAGTGAGATCCGGAAGCTGGCCGCCCGGTACCTTCGTCAGGATCACCCTGGGTTCCAGGGGCCATTGTCTGCTGGCTACAGCCACCCCCTCTATCGGAGAGTGCACGGCGCTCTTATTCCCCTTCAAGGTACTGATTGGAGATCCCGGTCGCCGATACAGCTCCACGCTGGAGGCAGGAGAGGGAGTCCTGCTGCTGGTAGTGGTGGTGGCGGTGGTGAGCACAATTCTGGATCCTATCCGGGGGGGATCTTCCTCTTCCTTCTGGATCCTCAGCTCCAGGTTCTCCAGGCTGATCACCAAATGCTGGAGCTTAAGCAATTCGTTGTCGAGGCCTCTGGATAGGGTCTCCGGATCAATGCCGCGGAAATAGACGATATCCGCTCCGTAATCGCCAGTGACGTCACCGCGGTTGTCCTTCTCGAGACGCGATCCGGAGCGAAAGTCACCCACTTCTAGATCTAGTGGACGGCCAGGGTTTCGCCTCGCCGGCTTCGGATTGGGGAAGAGTTCGGCGAGTGTTTGGATCAACACTGATAAGCCATCTTTACCTGAATAACCAGACACGTTTAGACGGAACGATTCGCGAGTTTGAAGGTCAAGGTCACGCGATCCAGACCGCGGAAGAACTGCGGCCTGGTCGGGATAACCCTCTGTTGGCCCGGCTAATACAGATGTACGTTGTCCGCGTCTGGGTACGGGCGGTAGCTTGGACGATACAGGATACAGGGGTTTATAGCCTGTCACGTAATGAGCCACAACCGTTTCTTTTACCTTCTCGGCTTCTATTTCTCGAAATGGTACATTTTTCCGTCTCTCAGGGCTCTGACGGCGGTTCAAAGCTTTCACTGCGATATTCTCTGCGGCTGGTAATACGTCACCGGATGTTGCCAGCCGTTCATGCCATTTCCGCTTTTGTAACACGAGAAGCTTGTATCCCTAAAGCCGCATGCGTCGTCCGGCCTTTATGGGAATCGACAACTGCGGAAGCACCTACCAGTCGACACCTACCGGTGACCCCGCAGCGACCCCGATATGTCTTCGTGACGTCACGGTCGGAGACGTCAGCGGCGATGCTAGCCTCTCTGACACCAAGCGTCGCATGACCTTGGACTGGAGCTGTATCAGTGACGTCACAATGACGGGAGACCTTTGCCCGGATGTAGATGGCTCTCCCTGGTGAGACAGAGCGAGACGGCTTGCAAAGGACTTTGCGGTGAGTCTCGCGGCAGCATTGATGACGTCATCGAGGCAGGACGTCCCGGTAGAAGACGCTTGAGGATCGCGTTTGCCACCGGATGAGATCCGCCGTTGTCGCCAGGCAACTTCCGGTTCCTGTCGCCCTCATCATCCGGGCTACTGGCCGCGTGGCGGCAGCCGCACGTCCATGGACACCGTGTCGGTATCATGATTCAGTGAGTGACACCCAAGCGGTTCGGGCTCGTTCCTATTTATATAACCCCATCGGCAAACCAACGGGGTGTTCATTACGACAAATTATGTTTGCAAACATCCCAGTCATCGACGTGACAAAATCGCCCACATTGGGCCCACTTGTATACGTGCATACATAACAATATAACGTGTTTTTGGCCACACCTTCGCGTGATTTACCGAGAAACCCATTCAGGATCGCAGCCATGTTATGACGTCATCGCCGCCAAAAAAAGTCGAACGTCTGACCGCCGCCTGTCTGTTTGTTTGTCTGTCTCGCTATATATTTGGTTATTCAATCCGCCATGTCCCTATGGCTCTGCCATATAACCAAACACAAAACTGGATGTCATTAGTCGTCAGTCCTGGCCGCCCGTTGTCAGTCGCAGCTGGAGACGCCGGTCCAACCAACCAACCCAAGCAATAATGCCAGCGACCACCGCCAAACTTTAATGCCGTCTCGGCCGGTGGAGCTGGTTTGCCCACCCGTTTGTTATTACTCCTACAATAGCCTGTCTGGCTGTGGGCTGGTGGTGACAAAGAAAAGGTGTAAGTATGAAGGCGTAAAGGCGAAGCAAAAATCGCAATACGAGACTGACCCGTCTCAAGAGAAGAAATATTGGTCTAGAGTCAATGATGGCGATATGACTTGTGTGATGTGTGGGTGGCAAATATGTGAGCTGTCGTCTCGTCTGTGGCCAGCTGATTTATGGCACGTCGATCTCGTCAGGTGTGTTACGGCAAGGTCACGGCAAGGTCACGGCTAATTACCGCCCTCCCTTGTAAACTGTAATGGCCGCGGGTAAGGGTTTGATTCATTGCGACGAGTCGCCGATCTGTCGAACCGAGGAAGTCTGTAAACGGAAGTGACGTTGTCAATAAAGTTGAGGTGCGTCACTCTGGAACGTCACACATTTCCAGCACGTGGGTCGGTGAGTGGGGTTAACGAGGTCCACGAGGGACGTGGGAGCTGGGTAATCGCATTGGTAGCACGGGATATCACACTCCGGCATATGGGTCATATACGAAACCTGAGCTCTGGTAGTATTAGTGCTCAAGGTGAGATATACGGAGGTACAAGCCAAGCACACTGAGATATCATTGTGATAAGCTGAGATAAACTGACAGATACAATTCTGTGCAGCGCCTCGACAGTGAAGTTGTGATTATCCATTCCCGGAACACGGTTGTCTGTCGACGACTCCATCTGTCGTCCTGTTATGGTTGACACCCTCAAGGTGACAAGAACGGAAGTGATCCAGGTGGTCGCTTCCGGTTTTCATTGTGTTTTAGTATCCAGGCAACCGTGCCCTGTAACGTGGGTTAGTCTTTGAGCTTGCCTCCCGATTGGAAATTTTCTGGGTTGACGCAATTTCCAAACTCCGGAGGGGGAAGGTTTTTATAGACAATATGCTCAGCCTTCACAACAGAGAATAGGACCACAGTCTTCCCTTGGAAGGCTCTTCCACGATGTCACCGCCTTCCCCCAAAATGCTCTTCTACACTATCTCCACACTCCCCCCGGAGATATAGGGAGCGAGGAAGCTCTTCCACGCTGTCAGTACCTTCCCCCAGGAGCACGGATGCTCTTTCACACTGTCACGACCGTTCCCCCGAAGAAAGATGGCTCTTCCACACTGTCACCACCTTCCCTCTGGAGAGAGATGACTCTTCAGCACTTTCTCCGCCTTCCCTCCGGAGAGATATGGCTCTTCCACACTGTCATCACCTTTCCCCGGCAGGCTCTTCCACACTGTCACCACCTTCCCTCCGGAAAGAGAGGGCTCTTCCACATTGTCACCACCTTCCCCCGTGTGGCTGTTCCAAACTGTCACCTCCTTCCCTCCGGGGATATATGGCTCTTCCACACCGTCACCACCTTCCCCCGGGAAGAGAGGTTATGTTTCCTCACACCACTCCGCCTTAACCCATACTGCCCCCCCCCCAAAAAAACACTCGCACTGCCCACGTCGCTCCGGGGTGGCCTGTCGCCTACGTGTGGACAGGACTAACACGGCTGATGAGGGGGTCCAATCGAGCCGGGTGAGCACTAGTACTTCACTGGGTCAGATATTTATCGGTTCCACGGCCTTGAAAGTGACAAGCCGCGGAGGGCAGCCGGCCCCGGCAAGGTTGACCCAGGCGGCTGGTAGCCGAACTACTACACACCCGCCAACAAACAGCTGATCTGGCCCGCTCCACCCCTGCGATTTGACACCCCTTCCCCCACCCTTTCCCTCCGTTCTCCCATTGCCCCCCCCCCCCCACCAACCTAACCCACCCCACCCGTCTCCTCCACCACTCACTCGTGTCCCCCACTCACTATCGGCTAACTATATAACTACCGACATTGCACAATCTCCACCCTGGCGAGCTGCGTTCTCTCTCCCACACACCCCCCCCCCCCCACCCCTGGCGGTCGACCCAGTCCTGTCACCTTCTGATAACTTCACTTGCCCCGGGCACGCCACCTGAGGACCCTAGACAGGCCAAAGGCCGGCGACCGAAGGACCTCTCACGGCCGTTCTGCCTCCCCCCTTCCCCCGCCCGCGCCCACCTCCCTTCCCTGTGACCCATACATCACTCCTCCCCCTTTCCCCGTTCCTCTACCCCCACGACCCTCCTTCATAGATGTCTTTTTGCAGACCACCCACCAACATACGGGGTACCCACCCCCCCGGGATCTCCATACTAAAACACCCACCGCGTAAAACTCACCCGCCCTTCGGCCGCGCCCCCCCCCCCCCCACACACACACCCCCGCACGTCAGCACCCTTCCCCCCATACACACACCGGAACACACACCCCGGGACCCCTACCCCCGGGACTCCACCCCCTCCCCCACAAGGGGGGGGGGGCGCCCGCATCCCCACCCTGGGACACCCACCCTCCACCCTCTCCCCCGCGACCCCCTACCCCCGGCTAACGTTCTCCACCCTCTTTCGACCCCAGGATGCGGTCGAAAACCCGGGGACACCCACCCGGGAGCCCCCACACCCGGGACCCAGGCCCCACCCCCACCCTGGGACCACTAACCCCTGGGGACACCCACCGCCGGGACCCAGACGCTCCCCCCCCCTCCCCACCCTGGGACCACCCACCCCTTCGGACCCCACGATGGGTTCGGTCTCTTGTTTTGACTGCCGCTGACCTCACGACAATCTCGACCGCTCCATTGTCGAGACCAGCTGCCTGCGACCTTGCGATCATTTCAAGCCAAGGTCACACGTCTGCTCGCTGATATCGCCTCCTTTTTAACCCTCCCCCCACCCCCTCCCCCCTTACACCATCCTCCACCTACCCCCTCCCTTACACCACCCTCCCCTCCCTCTCCTCACTGAGGTATGTCCAAGGCGATCGGCGTTTTTGTTGGCCACAATATTTCTTGCGACAACCTCCCCTACTCTTGGACCAATCGCACAGGTTTATCCCGGACACTTCATCACGCTGACACCACGGGGGCACGCGGGCGTCGCGAAAGGTCACGGGACTCGTTGACGGTTCAGCGGTGGGTTGTGCCTCTGCGCTTGGCGGATAAATCACAACGAGAGAGGGTCCGCCCCGGTAGCCCAGTGGGCAGCGCTCTAGCCACCAGAGAGCCTGACGGCACCTGGATCGTTGGTTCGAGCCCCGCTGTAGCCATCTCTGTGTAGTTGCAGGATAAAGATCTCATGTCCTTCTTCGCAAAGAGTAGGGGTTACCCCGGGGGGCATGGGTCCACTCCCCCTTCCTTCTCTCATTGACGCGACATGACAAAAAAGCGGTTAAAGCGTCCTAAATATACAACCAACTTCAACGAGAGACGAGAGAAAGAGAGAAAATATCGGGAAAACAAAGAAAGAGAGACAGCGAGTGTCATCGTCTCAATTCTACATTCTACACGTCACATTCTAATTTTCGAAATATTTTGGACACATCGTCTGACTGCATCAATGAGAAATATGTGTCATTACATGTTAAATGGTCTATGCATAGTGTGCTGTGGACATCTTGAAGAGTCAGTACAATAGAAAACCACGCCACATAAGATGCACAAATTAGACTTTAAATCCGATGTGTTCTTCCCAAGCTAACCGACAGCTCAGTGTTGCTTGGGAATCCTGGGGGTCGTCATAAAGTGCTACAAGGAGTGTTAATCTCAGTTATACCATTCCATATAAAATCGGCGGTAAACTTTAAGTTAAAAAAGACTTAAGTTATAAATTATAAACAAAACACTCGTAGAACACAGGAACGCCTATGCATGTTTCCATGCAAAAGTTAACAAGCTAGAGCGACGATTACTCCCGCGCCCCCCCCCCCTGCCCCACCACCCTACCCCCCCCCCCGCCCTCCCGACACCCACCCTTCGTGACGCTTATATTTCACACAGCTGATCTTATATTATTCTCTGTAACCCTGCACATTGCTCACGATCTAAACTACTGTTGTCTGCGCTTTCCGTCTTCTCGTGTAAATGCAACGTTTCCTTGATGTGCGGTATAACTGGTAGGTACGGATTAGATAAATGATTATTAGACTTCTTTCATGAGCTACATGTCAGTTTGTCAATGCCACTGATGGTCGGTTCGGGGGTCAGTTACATTAATGTTCGTCGTTGACTTTAATTATCGTTAGTGAGATAAGATAAGCTTCAGTTTCATTGATGTCGGTAATATATAAAAGTCAACAATAAACATTAGCGTATTAAGTGCTATTGACCGACAATGTAAAAAGCCCATCCTTCTGTTAAATAATAAAACTGACTGTTATGTGTAACTTAGAGGATAATAAAATATTAAAGGCACAATCACCAGTAAGTTACAGATATCTGTAAATGGTATGCATATATCTGTAAATGATTTTATGATATCTGTAAATGGTATGCATATATCTGTAAATGATTTTATGATATCTGTAAATGATTTTATGATATCTGTAAATGGTATGCATATATCTGTAAATGATTTTATGATATCTGTAAATGGTATGCATATATCTGTAAATGGTATGCATATATCTGTAAATGATTTTACGATATCTGTAAAGACGGGGTTTATGCAGTTTTCGCGTGTCATACTAGTAGGCTATAACACACAGACCATGACAGGTTGTAGCGCTGTATATGTCGGTCGATGGTGTTTATGCGAGAAGTCCCCACGCCAGCAAGTTCATTCTGGCGACTGGCTGGTTCCCGGCCCCGCACCAGCAAGTTCATTCTGGCAACTGGTTGGTTCCCGGCCCCGCACCAGCAAGTTCATTCTAGCGACTGGCTGGTTCCCGGTCCCGCGCCACCAAGTTAATTCTAGCGACTGGCTGGTTCCCGGCCCCGCGCCACCAAGTTAATTCTAGCGACTGGCTGGTTCCCGGCCCCGCGCCAGCAAGTTCATTCTGGCGACTGGCTGGTTCCCGGCCCCGCACCAGCAAGTTCATTCTAGCGACTGGCTGGTTCCCGGCCCCTCACCAGCAAATTCATTCTGGCGACTGGCTGGTTCCCGGCCCAGGGCCAGCAAGTTCATTTTGGCGACTGGCTGGTTCCCGGCCCCTCACCAGCAAGTTCATTCTGGCGACTGGCTGGTTCCCGGCCCAGGGCCAGCAAGTTCATTCTGGCGACTGGCTGGTTCCCGGCCCCTCACCAGCAAGTTCATTCTGGCGACTGGCTGGTTCCCGGCCCAGGGCCAGCAAGTTCATTTTGGCGACTGGCTGGTTCCCGGCCCCTCACCAGCAAATTCATTCTGGCGACTGGCTGGTTCCCGGCCCAGGGCCAGCAAGTTCATTTTGGCGACTGGCTGGTTCCCGGCCCCTCACCAGCAAGTTCATTCTGGCGACTGGCTGGTTCCCGGCCCAGGGCCAGCAAGTTCATTTTGGCGACTGGCTGGTTCCCGGCCCCTCACCAGCAAGTTCATTCTGGCGACTGGCTGGTTCCCGGCCCAGGGCCAGCAAGTTCATTCTGGCGACTGGCTGGTTCCCGGCCTCTCACCAGCAAGTTCATTCTGGCGACTGGCTGGTTCCCGGCCCAGGGCCAGCAAGTTCATTTTGGCGACTGGCTGGTTCCCGGCCCCTCACCAGCAAGTTCATTCTGGCGACTGGCTGGTTCCCGGCCCAGGGCCATCAAGTTCATTCTGGCGACTGACTGGTTCCCGGCCTCTCACCAGCAAGTTCATTCTGGCGACTGGCTGGTTCCCGGCCCAGGGCCAGCAAGTTTATTCTGGCGACTGGCTGGTTCCCGGCCCAGGGCCAGCAAGTTCATTCTGGCGACTGGCTGGTTCCCGGCCCCTCACCAGCAAGTTTATTCTGGCGACTGGCTGGTTCCCGGCCCCGCACCAGCAAGTTCATTCTGGCGACTGGCTGGTTCCCGGCCCCGCACCAGCAAGTTTATTCTGGCGACTGGCTGGTTCCTGGCACCGCACCAGCAAGTTCATTCTGGCGACTGGCTGGTTCCTGGCCCCTCACCAGCAAGTTCATTCTGGCGACTGGCTGGTTCCCGGCCCAGGGCCAGCAAGTTCTTTCTGGCGACTGGCTGGTTCCCGGCCCCGCACCAGCAAGTTCATTCTGGCGACTGGCTGGTTCCCGGCCCCGCACCAGCAAGTTTATTCTGGCGACTGGCTGGTTCCCGGCCCCGCACCAGCAAGTTAATATTAGCGACTGGCTGGTTCCCGGTCCCGCGCCAGCAAGTTAATATTAGCGACTGGCTGGTTCCCGGCCCCGCACCAGCAAGTTCATTCTGGCGACTGGCTGGTTCCCGGCCCCTCACCAGCAAGTTCATTCTGGCGACTGGCTGGTTCTCGGCCCCGCACCAGCAAGTTCATTCTGGCGACTGGCTGGTTCCCGGCCCCGCACCAGCAAGTTCATTCTGGCGACTGGCTGGTTCCTGGCCCCTCACCAGCAAGTTCATTCTGGCGACTGGCTGGTTCCCGGCCCAGGGCCAGCAAGTTCATTCTGGCGACTGGCTGGTTCCCGGCCCCGCACCAGCAAGTTCATTCTGGCAACTGGCTGGTTCCCGGCCCCTCACCAGCAAGTTAATATTAGCGACTGGCTGGTTCCCAGTCCCGCGCCAGCAAGTTAATATTAGCGACTGGCTGGTTCCCGGTCCCGCGCCAGCAAGTTCAGTCTGGCGACTGGCTGGTTCCCACACCGTCACTGTGCCGACGTCACTAGGTCTGTAATGGCGGCGAGCCGTGTTAATGTGGGGATATCTGGTGTCAACACTAAGACTATCACACAATCCGCCACCAGTGGAAAGCGATAGATAGGACTATAAAGGCGTCGGAGACAGATGTGTGTGGATCCTAACAGGGACAAAGGAGGACGTAGATTATAACAGGGAGGGGGGGGGGGCTTATACGATAAACTCAGCAATGAACAGTCAACCCGTCGACATCACAGTCTATATGACACATTCATCAATACTATGAGAAACACGAATGCAGAGGAAGTGAGTTAGTAGTTTAGCACCTTGCAGTTGGTTACCAAACTAGAGCTTCGTACTTTACTGAAGGTTGTATATTCAGGACGCTTTAACCACGTTTATTCATATCGGGTCAATGAAAGAGGGAAGGGTAGAGCGGAGCCATGTCCCCGGGGTAACCCCCTACTCTTTGCGAAGAAGGACATGGGATCTTTATCCTGCAATCACAGAGACAGACATGGCCACAGCGGGCGTGAACCACCGATCCACGTCTTTGGTGACGAAGGAGGGTGGTTAATCTTTTAAACAACTGACGACAATGAATGTTTTATGTCTTCTGGTTCCTATGAGCCATTATAGGCATTAGAAGAATATTAGTGTAAAAGTCAATTAGTTCTGCCACGTACTACTTTACTACGCCTTTACTAACCATGGGACCGCAGTCTGCATGGTACTGGCAGTGACGGCGGGGCAAGTGGTACTGGCAGTGACGGCGGGGCGAGTGGTACTGGCAGTGACGGCGGGGCAAGTGGCCGTGCAAAATGGGCCTATCGCGTGCATCAGACGTATAGGTGAGGCATTAACTAAATGGTCATGGGTAAATTGGAAATGACAACTATGAAGAAGTGAGGCCAGAACGAATTAACCAAACTCGATACGAGAACGTCTATTTTGGTGGAGATAAGTTTCAATTTACGCATGTACAATGCATCAGATAAAGCCACACTTTGGAGGCCATTTATATAAATTTATCAATGGCAAACTTAAACCACTTATGTCCACCTTAGTAAATCCCGCGTGTCGTAAACTGTCCGCTGTCCCGCTCTTGACCCTTGTCGCCGTCAATTTTAAGCCAATGAGATCCCATGTTGTAAATACACGCGGGTCATTCATCGCTTAATGCGTTTTTATGGGACTGACATGGGGTGTGTTTTCACTCACGGTGCTTAAGAATGTGGGACCGTCACGCATGCAGCTATGGCCAATTGATTGGTTGTATATTCAGGACGCTTTAACCACTTTTGGTCATATCGCGTCAATGGGAGAAGGAAGGGAGAGTGGAGCCATGTACCCGGGGGTAACACCCTACTCTTTGCGGGATCTTTATCCTGCGACCACACAGACAGGGCCACAGCGGGGCTCGCAGCTACGGTCAAGCACGTACAGATACGTCGCCCCATCCACCGACAGCTTCAAATATGAACAATGAGGAAATGTTGCAGATACGAGAAGATTGGTTGGTTGTATATTCAGGACGCTGGAACTATTTCTGGTCATATCGCGTCAATGGGAGAAGGGAAGCAGAAGGAAAGCACATACGAGAAGAAGGCAGTCATTAACGGGCCCTTTACTTTCCTTGTATAGCTATAGCAACGAACAGGGGAGGGGGGGGGGGGGGATGGGTGATCCAGGTTTTGAACAAGTGCTTTGTGGATTTCGTCCAGCTGAAACATCCTGAGACTAGAACACAGAAAACCGGGATCCATCCGTGTGACCGTATGTTAAAATTCAAAAAAGTGCGAAAAATTAGCCAATTAGCATCAACACTAATTTGTGAGTAGATCAGCGACCAGGTATCATTCTTGCAATGTGGCTCCTGGGCGAATACGTCAGACCCAGTGTTCTTTACCAGCCGGGTCAGTTTATATTTTACATGCAAAGAGATAATTTAAAGAGCTAAGAGGTAATTTAATCTGTAGGACCGCACAACGAAAGTTTTAAAGCAATTTACTTACATGCGCCATCCTAGATTATTTACATTTTAGAATCAAGACTAAATGTATCTCAAAATGTATGATGCATATGCTGTAAAACAAACATTTCAACATAAAACTGTGCGGTTTATTTACATCGCGCGCGGACGTGATAGCGAGTCGACATCACACACAAAATAGCGAACTGCGAACAGGCGCGCAAGGATATAAAGCCGGCCACCAACTACTGCTCCATTGAACAAAATTCTTCTCTCCGGGTAGCCCGCAGGCTTTCAGGAAGTCAGAATGTACTTATTTGACATGGAGAAGAGGTTGATAATACAAAGAATTACGGAATATATTGCTTTAATTGACCACAAATCCGTGACGCACACTTAGCTCGCCCCGGTGCCCGAGCTGATGTGTTTACAGTCTTTGGAATTACATTATTATGCACGAGTAACAGTCGAATTCCGCATCGTATTTCAGAAACCGACAGGAAAAATATGCGCAACTAAGTTTGCAGATACTCTTTTGTGTGGAAAACTGATTGGATCTATCGTCTCATCTTGTTAACATTACCCCGTGTAATAAGACGTGTATGCGGTATGAAGGTCACCTTCACGTTAATTGTCAAGTCATGGCTGCACTGCCCACATTTTGATGACGTAGTGCACATGAACGTCACATTTTCCCTCACCATTGTGGCCAAAAATATTCTAAAATACTACATCCAGCCATTTTATTGATTGCACACTATCAGGTCGTCGACTTTATTTGGAGCAAGCGACCCCGTCGGTATCTTACATGGATACGACGTACAATGTACGAAGTGCAGGGATAATTTTATCTTCCGAGATTACGAAGTCAGCGAATGTGGCCACACGCTACAATGTGCAATGCCGCAATCTAAGGCCTAAATTGGCAAACAAAGAGTTACTCTCGAGTAGAGAGAGAACGGTTCAGAAAGAGAGAAGTTCCCACGTCATTAGTAAGATAAGGAACCTAAACACTGGGCGACCCATGCCCGCCATGGAGGGAACACGTCTGCCTTTCAAATGTCGGTCGGACGACTGATTCACTGTTTACAAACAGTTTTGTCCAAGAAATGGAATGACGTACGACTTCATTCGGAGCCAGCGACCCCGTGGCGAAGCAACGTGCAGCGGTATCTTATGAATAATTACAATGTACGAAGTGCAGGGATATTTTTTATCGTCGACTAAATGTCAAATTACATATATTACATATTGGACTTTATATTGGAAATTGTTCTTTGGTTCATTTTCAAGTAAGACTTACAAGGGTTCAACACAACCATTTTTTTAAAATATTTTCTTTACCCTTTTATAAAGGAATTCACAGACTCCGTTGATCGTAATCACGATGACACTACAATACAGACACCGTTAATCGTAATCACGATAACACTACAATACAGACTCCGTTGATCGTAATCACGATAACACTACAATACAGACTCCGTTGATCGTAATCACGATAACACTACAATACAGACTCCGTTAATCGTAATCACGATAACACTACAATACAGACTCCGTTGATCGTAATCATGATACTACTACAATACAGACTCCGTTGATCGTAATCACGATGACACTACAATACAGACTCCGTTGATCGTAATCACGATAACACTACAATACAGACTCCGTTGATCGTAATCACGATAACACTACAATACAGACTCCGTTGATCGTAATCACGATAACACTACAATACAGACTCCGGCAGCAACGCTCAAACAGAGACCGTAAAACTTAGCGCTACATTGTGGTCGATTTCACGAACGCAATGTAGACAACTACGGGGCTTATAGTCGGCTAAAGTTACATGTAAATGATGGGCGATTTTAGCCGACTAAGTCCCGTAGTCGGCTAAACTACGTTCGTGAAATCCGCCCCAGGTCTCACAGCGGACTTGGGTCGGGGTGAGGTGGGTTAGTTGAGAGGGGAGAGGGGAAAGGGGCCACGGCGTTGAAAAGGTTTGTCAGCACTCGCAATGCACGGTGTCGTTATGATCGTCAATTGCTCCGCCATTCTCACGGGCAAGTCCCTTTTAGTACGTACGTCCGCTCTATTTTTAGTTTTTGACTGCCAGCCTACTTCTTCTATTTATGAAGAAATAAACGAAACGTCGCCACTGACTTAAAACTGTTGACGCAGCCTGATGATGGGTATGCTGTGTTATGTCGTTTTGGCGAGGGGTGGCCTAGTTACCCTTGCCTTGTGTCTCAGCAGATAGTCAGAATTGAGCCCTTTCCCATCTGAAATACCTCGATCTTTCCTATACATACCCTAGATACCTCGATATTTTTCCATTCCGGCCCTAAATACCTCGAATTTTTCGCTTCCAGACCCTAAATACCTCGATCTCTTCTCATTCAGACCCCGATCTTTTCCCTTCCGGTCCCTAAATACCTCGATCTTTTCCCTTCCAGAACCTAAATACCTCGATCTTTTCCCTTCCAGAACCTAAATACATCGATCTTTTCCCTTCCAGAACCTAAATACATCGATCTTTTCCCTTCCAGACCCTAAATACCTCGATCTCTTCCTATCCAGACCCTAAATACCTCGATCTCTTCCCATCCGGACCCCGATCTTTTCCCTTCCAGACCCTAAATACCCCGATATTTTCCCTTCCAGACCCTAAATACCCCAATCTTTTCCCTTCCAGACCCTAAATACCTCGATCTTTTCCCTTCCAGACCCTAAATACCCCGATATTTCCCTTCCAGACCCTAAATACCTCGATCTTTTCCCTTCCAGACCCTAAATACCTCGATCTTTTTTCTTCCAGACCCCAATCTTTTCCCTTCCAGACCGTAAATACCTCGATCTTGTCCCTTCCAGACCCCAATCTTCTCCCTTCCAGACCCTAAATACCACGATCTTTTCCCTTCCAGACCCTAAATAACTCGATCTGTTCTCTTCCAGACCCCAATCTTCTCCCTTCCAGACCCTAAATACCTCGATCTTTTCTCTTCCAGACCTTAATCTTTTCCCTGCCAGACCCTAAATACCTTGATCTTTTCCCTTCCAGACCCCAATCTTCTCCCTTCCAGACCCTAAATACCTCGATCTTTTCCCTTCCAGACCCTAAATAACTCGATCTGTTCCCTTCCAGACCCCGATCTTTTCCCTTCCAGACCCTAAATACCTCGATCTTTTCTCTTCCAGACCCCAATCTTTTCTCTTCCAGACCCCAATCTTCTCCCTTCCAGACCCTAAATACCTCGATCTTTTCCCTTCCAGACCCTAAATACCTCGATCTTTTCTCTTCCAGACCCCAATCTTTTCCCTTCCAGACCCTAAATACCTCGATCTTTTCCCTTCCAGACCCCAATCTTCTCCCTTCCAGACCCTAAATACCTCGATCTTTTCCCTTCCAGACCCTAAATAACTCGATCTTTTCTCTTCCAGACCCCAATCTTTTCCCTTCCAGACCGTAAATACCTCGATCTTTTCTCTTCCAGACCCCAATCTTTTCCCTTCCAGACCCTAAATACCTCGATCTTTTCCCTTCCAGACCCCAATCTTCTCCCTTCCATACCCTAAATACCTCGATCTTTTCCCTTCCAGACCCTAAATAACTCGATCTTTTCTCTTCCAGACCCCAATCTTTTCCCTTCCAGACCGTAAATACCTCGATCTTTTCCCTTCCAGACCCCGATCTTTTCCCTTCCAGACCCTAAATACCTCGATCTTTTCCCTTCCAGACCCTAAATAACTCGATCTGTTCCCTTCCAGACCCCGATCTTTTCCCTTCCAGACGCTAAATACCACGATCTTTTCCCTTCCGGACCCTAAATACCTCGATCTCTTCCCTTCCAGACACCGATCTTTTCCCTTCCAGACCCTAACTATCCCGATCTCTTCCCTTCCAGACACCGATCTTTTCCCTTCCAGCCCATAAATATCCCGATCTCTTCCCTTCCAGACACCGATCTTTTCCCTTCCAGACCCTAAATACCTCGATCTTTTCCCTTCCAGACCCTAAATAACTCGATCTGTTCCCTTCCAGACCCCGATCTTTTCCCTTCCAGACCCTAAATACCACGATCTTTTCCCTTCCAGACCCTAAATACCTCGATCTCTTCCCATCCAGACCCCGATCTTTTCCCTTCCGGACCCTAAATACCTCGATCTCTTCCCATCCAGACCCCAATCTTTTCCCTTCCAGACCCTAAATACCTCGATCTCTTCCCATCCGGACCCCAATCTTCTCTCTTCCAGACCCTAAATACCACGATCTCTTCCCATCCAGACCCCGATCTTTTCCCTTCCGGACCCTAAATACCTCGATCATTTGCCATCCCGCCAGACCACACATCCGGCTGCTGCATACCCAGGGGATCCTCCTGTCCCTTCTGAAACACATCCGGGTACTCCGGCAAGCGGCATCCCGTCCCTCGTCTCCCGTTAATCACCGCAAAACGCCCCTGGACCGACTGAGAAGCCGGTCTAACGGAGCCCACCCCAACCGCTGACAGCACCAAAGGGAAAAAAGAAAGGAAGATCATTTCTTTTGCTATGCCGGGCCACAGGAAGAATGCGTAAGGCTAACAAGCATGTTGTCTGCCGTCGCTGTTTTATGAAGATCTACAGATGTTTTGCGCAAGTCGAAGACATAAACGTGGTGGGGGTTTGTGTGAGGCTCGTAGTCTCACTCTCTCTCCTCTCTCCCTCTATCTTTCTGTCTCACCACCCCCCCCCCCCTCCATCCCCCTTTCTGGGCCTGTACATCCCGCTAGCGTTTTGGCTCCCACAAAGCAATGTTTCTTGCTTCTTGCCCGACTGCCGTTTTCCTGCCTTCTTTGACCTCTTTCTACCTCTCTTACTATATCTTTTTTGCTCTCCGCTAAAACATAAGAAAGGTTGTGAATGAGTGGTTAACAAAGCTGTCAAAATACGGGAGCAACGGAACTCCCTTTGATCTGACGAGGTCATAAAAGTGCAATAAACATCAATGATTGTTTCCAAAGTGCTTCGTCTCGCTGAGTCCCGTGGTTCTAGCGTTCTGACCGCGCGTCAGCGACTAAAATAGAAGAATTGTCATCACTTCACTCGCAGTAGGGGCCAAAATACAACTACAGCTGAATTCCGACCTTATTTTTCTCCTCTGTTTATCCTTTCACGAAAAATATCAGCACTTGCAATCAATGAAATACGCGTAATTCATGTCGTTTTTAGCATTGCTGTCCGATGAGGTGTCAGAATCGAGTAGCTCACGTTTTGCTCTGAAGGAGAGGAGATCGAGGCAGGAAATAAAGACGGCTTCTATACCTTAATGAACAGAGCGAAATGGCAGTATGTATACAAACATTCCAACGAAGGATGTTTCCAACGACGGAGATCATTTACTGGCTCACCACTGGCCCATCACTGGTACACCACTGGGCCATCACTGACCCACCACTGGCACATCATTGGCCCATTACTGGCCTGTCACTGGCCCACCACTGGCCCACCACTGGCAAATCATTGGCTCACCACTGGCCCATCATTGGCTCACCACTGGCCCATCACTGGCACATCACTGGCCCACCACTGGCCCACCACCGGCACATCGTTGGCCCATTACTGGCCTGTCACTGGCCCACCACTGGCCCACCACTGGCAAATTATTGGCTTACCACTGGCCCATCATTGGCTCACCACTGGCCCATCACTGGCACATCACTGGCCCACCACTGGCCCACCACTGGTCCATGACTGGCACACCACTGACTCACCACTGATCAACCACTGGCCCACCACCGGCCCATCATTGGCCCACTTCCGTCACTTCATGCCGAATGGACGTTTCCTTAGGAATAACCGTTTACAAAGCCATTAAAGACATGTGATCCGCCATCTTTGATCTGTTACCTGCTGATCACACAGATTCATACGGAGATCCGATAGATCCAGGTCGTTGGTAACTGATTGCAGACGACCGGAAGACGGCGACCTTGACCTTCGCGAGGCCCGCGAAACCCTGGAAGTGAGGAGACGGGCTTCCGGTTCGACACTTTGATGTCTATTTTAGTAGAATGGGAGGAGCACAAATCACGGAGAGAGTTGTCTGGAAGGAATAAAGGGACGGACGAAGCCTGGGCTACTCAACCAAGATGATACATTCAGTTCTTTTGGGGTTGGGGAACGAAAAGCCGACTGGGGAGGTAATTATGACTCACCTGGACAGGTAAGACGGGACCGACAACACCCGGACTACTCACCAGATGGCGCCATCTGCGTTCACTAGAGACCTTGAAACGTCAAAGTTCTATGTCCGCTGTGGCGTTCCTGTGGGGAGGTCTTCTTATCTGACTTTGGCTGTCATTTCAAACAGGCCATGGTTTTATTAGACAGGGAAACCTGGGAACGTAAAAAAAGTGAATCTTCTATTGCTATTGGCAACTGGATCAATGTCAAGGCCGCTGGGAACAATGCATATATGTATGCAAGGTATGTAGCCAAAGACATTGATGGGGACATATATGGGAAAGTATATTCACGTAGCGAAGAAACATGAAATGTACTGCGTTTTTCGCTCATGTGCGCGGCTGAAAGCCAAAATGCTGCGTCAAAGAGATATATTATCGACCACACATTTTCACTGTAAACCGACTACCCATGCCGACTGCGTGTTTGACCAGCTTCACAAAGTGTTTCGCAAAACTTGAAGTCAGCTGGAGCCGTGGAGTTGGGCGATGAATGCATTGGTGCGCTTCCGTAATAATGTATGATGGGTCATCTGTTGGCTCTTTCGCCGTGTGGATGTCAATCGCTGATGGACGCTGTAATCACTTGGCGCCAAATTCCACAGCAATATGGACGACGACAGTGGAGAAGGGGGATGATTTGGTGATAAAACATGCACATTTTTTATCCGTCCCTCTCCTTCCACACGCAATTCGATCGCAGTGCCTGGGGTTTCCGTTACCCAATGTACTTCCTGCTCCCCCCCCCTCCACTCCTCCCACCCACAAACACACGCGGTCTACGGTCATCTAACACCGCAATCGCTTTTAAATTATCCAGTTTCAAATCTATACGTCAAACAAGGCTCTGTTTCGGGTGTACATTGCAACCAATCGCTATCACACCTGTAAAAAGTTACAGTCCGCGGGGCTTTGATGTTTTACAAACAAATTTCAAGTGGAATTCGTGTTTTTTGGCTACAACCGATTTTTTTATAACCCGCCTTGACAACTAAAGTGATCTTGCATGCGAATGCTTCGAGTGACGGTTCCATATGATAAGCGATATCGAATGGTTACAGTCCAATATCAACACCGCTCCCCAGTTATCTTTTTGGGTGATATGCGATCATAAGCGGCGGGCGATGTGCGATCATAAGCGCCGCACCGCTCTGCAGTCGGTAACGTCTGCGCGGGTGTCGGTTTCATGGCTCGGTATTTCGCGCGCGTTGTTTTGACGCCTGGTCGTCGTCTGCTGTTGTTAAGGTGATTCCCGCCTCAATTAGTTGGTAAAGCAACGTCCCAAGTTCTCGCACCTATCGGAGTGTAAGTCTGTCTGGTTGCTTGACATAGCTGTATGCCATGTTTGTGCTTTTGCAGTCGCTACAATTAATTCCTTTGCTACATATTATATTGCGCCAGTTTGCTCTGCTGTCGGTCCGTCCTATCTTGCATATGAACTTAGGATTTACTTCACATTTGGGTAAGAGTTTGACCTGAGGTAAGCATAGCAGGTGTAAAACCAAGGTTCTGATTTAAAAATAATCCACCAGTTCACATATAAAATGGTCTGCCTCAGGTAAGGGGGTTGAATTCTTCATAACCCGACTGCGCTATGTTACTGTAATTTACATGGTACCATTCACATAGGGTTCCATAGTTTAATATCAGTAGGACCACCAGAATAAACTTAAGGTTTTAGAAATATCCACCAATTTAGAATCCCTCATTCTACACTAACGCTCGTCCCTAAACTGTCTTTGTGCCAACGTTATTTTACTAACTGACGCACATTTAGTAAAATAACGTTATTTTGTGGCATTAAAAGGCATTAGTTTTTCCAGATAGCAAATTTAAGCCGTCATGGCCCTAACAGACTCCTGTGTTTGACCGTTTATTTCCTGAACTTCAAACACATGCAGCATTGGCTCCAGGCCGACCGGTAGGCGGCGTGCCAGGCGCCAGCACCAGCATCAGCAAGCCAGCTCTGCGTTGATAACGATGTATGGTCACAGCAAACAGAAAACATCCACAGATAGAGATGGGGGAGAGATAAGGAAGGGAGAAGGGAAAGAGGGAACGGGAAGGGGGGTTGGGGGGGGGGCGGGGAATTGGGGGACGAGCGAGAAGGACGGAGAGAAGGGGAGAGAGAGGCAACGAGGGGGAGACAGGGGAAGGGGGGCAGACAGGGGAGGGGGAGAAGGGCAGACAGGGGGAGGGGGCAGATGGGGGAGCGGGCAGACAGCGGGAGGGGGGTAGGCAGGGTAGGGGGCAGATAGGGGAGGCAGACAGGTGGAGGGGCAGACAGGGGGAGGGGGCAGACGTGGGGAGGGGGGCAGACAGAGGGAGGGGGGCAGACAGGGGAAGGGGCAGATAGGGGAGGGGAAGAAGGGCAGACAGGTTGAGTGGGTAGACAGGGGGAGCGGGCAGACAGCGGGAGGGGGGCAGACAGGGGAGGGGGCAGATAGGGGGGCAGACAGGGGGAGGGGGCAGACAGGGGGAGAGGGCAGACATGGGGAGGGGGGCAGACAGAGGGACGGGGGCAGACAGGGGAAGGGGCAGATAGGGGAGGGGGAGAAAGGCAGACAGGGAAAGAAACAGAGCGAGAGAGATTAGGACGAGCGAAAAAGAAGATGGATAGAGATAGAGTGGAGTGGAGGCAAAGATTGAGAGATTGAGACCTTGGAGAATTATGGGCATAGTAAAAAGGAAGCAGGGAGGGAGGGGGGTGGGGTTTACCTGGGTATCCCTGAAGGAGTGCGCACTGCCAGTATGATGGCCCCAGTGTTAACAGTCCCCCGTAATACCCCACAGATGCCTCCTCACTACGCCTGTCGCCTCGGGGTATACTGAAGATTAACCCAGCCAGCCAGCTCCCCGTATCTACCCCGCATTAGTAACATGCCATTTGTCATAAATAAGAAGTAACAAACTATTTGTTATAGATTTAGGAGTATGTGGGTGGTCAATTACAATTTGTGATGCGAGGAGCAGCTAATATGACCAGGCGCGGATCCAGTGGGAGAGGGGTCCAGGGGGTCCGACCCCCCCCCCCTTTGTTTTTAGGAAGAATGCCGTTGTTCAATGCAAAATCTGAGGCGTGGACCCCCCCCCCCCCTTTTTAGGCGTGGACCCCCCCGAGTCGCATATTTTTAGTGGATCCCCCCCCCCCCCCGATTGTAAACAAATTGGTTGCTCCCCGGTGGCAATTTTGTTCAGCGCCCCACCCCCCAGTCGCAAGTTTGGACCCCCCCCTCTTGTTTTAAATTCTTGGACCCAACCCTAACCGGTAGAACCGACTAACCGGTAGAAGGAAGCAAGTGGAAGATTACTTTGAGATCACATTCATCCTTCATCGTTCTAGGAGATTCCTTGACTCATTTCAGCCCTTATGTGCACACAAGCTGCTAAAAATCCCAGTTCATTTTATTTCTATACCAGTAACATGTATTCTATACCAGTAACATGTATTCTGTACCGGTAACATGTATTATGTACCAGTAACATGTAGTCTATACCAGTAACATGTATTCTATACCAGTAACATGTATTCTATACCAGTAACATGTATTCTACACCAGTAACATGTATTCTATACCGGTAACATGTATTCTACACCGGTAACATGTATTCTACACCAGTAACATGTATTCTATACCAGTAACATGTATTCGACACCAGTAACATGTATTCTATACCGGTAACATGTATTCCACACCAGTAACATGTATTCAATACCAATAACATGTATTCTGTACCAGTAACATGTATTTTATACCAGTAACATGTATTCTATACCAGTAACATGTATTCTATACCAGTAACATGTATTCTATACCGGTAACATGTATTCTACAGCAGTAACATGTATTCTATACCAGTAACATGCATTCTATACCAGTAACATGTATTCTATACCAGTAACATGTATTCTACAGCAGTAACATGCAAAGCCTGGAATATCTCAGTGACTGTATCCTACCTTTGGCTTATAAATGTCACCTGTGTCGGAGTAATCCTGTGTTTTACGGGTGGGGGGCACCTGTTATACTGCGTCAGGGGTCCGCGCTGACATTCAATATAGACGGTACCCCCTGGCTGTCCCTAGCTGTCCCTAGCTGTTCCTAGCTGTCCCTGGCTGTCGTCCCTAGTTGTTCCTGACTGCCCCCCTGGTTGTCCTTATTCGCTGCCATGGCGTCGTCTGGGTGCGGTGACGTTGACGTTGACGGTGACAGACGACGCGCACCGCTGACGCCGCCGCCAAGGCTTTGATGTCACCGTCGGCGGGGTGAATGGCAAGTCTCAGATGTGGTCTTGTTGGGGTCGATGGTGGGAGGGTGGGGGCATCGAGGGGGTACGGGGTGGGAGGGGAATAATGAGAGGCAGGGCGGTGGTGGTGGTGGAGGGGGGAGTGAGCGCGTATAAATTGAGGGTCTGGGTATGAAAATGATGCAGTGTTGAGGATGGGGGCGGGCAGGAGGAGAAGGAGGAGGGGGGGGGGTGTGGGGGGGGGGTGACGGGAGAGATTGAACCAGATCATGGCCCGTAAGTTCGAGGAAAGGGGAGCATGGGGCAGGGGGGGTGGGTGTGGGGGGGGGGAGGCGAGGGCAGAGGGGTATGGATATGTCTCTGGGAATGTTAACGATTTCCACATGTTCTCGGTTGAAGGGGGGCGGGGGCCATGCATACGGTTACTGTAGGTGTGGGGGTGAATGAGTTTGGGGGGGGGGGTGCTACCTGATAAGACGCGGCGGTGTCTTACAGAGAAACGCCGACTTCTAAAAGGCCGCCTGACTGGAGAACCAACTTCATAAATTAAGGATTCGTTTACCTCGATCTAACAAAGGGTCACTTGTTCTGGCATTAGCAACACACACACATCCTCCATCTATGAGGCTTACAAAGAAGAAAGACAGAAACGAAATAAATGGTTTCGGAAAGCATACACCATCGATTTTCGCCACTAATGTGACAGTAATAAATGACGCATAAATAAGTACCTGCCCAAATAATGAAGAAACACTTTCACAAATCGGTAAAGTTCTGTTGGTTTTCTTTTTTGCGGCGGATGCCAATGCTGTAGCCCAGTCGGTGACAACATGAAATGCGTCACTCCTGGTCTTGGTCTTTAGCGTGGCGGTATAAAGGGGGCCCGTCATTAACCTACCGTGTTTATATGTATATTTTTTCGGTGGGGTCCTCCTCGCGAGGACTTTGAAGAAGCCGCCATATTGTTTAGCGCTCGCCCGGAGCACTTCCTGTCTTCCCTATTGGCGGTCCCACTCAGTAAAGCATCGTTTATTTCGCCGCCACATCCAGATCTACTTAACCGTTTGATATATTTCAACATTTCTCACACGGGCCACCACTATATACTTGTGTGTGTGTAAAGTTTAATTGATTTTCACAACAAAGGGGAACGCGCCACGTGTTAAAAAGGCCCTGCGGGGAGGCGGGGTGGGATGGGGTGTAGGAGGAGGAGGGGGTGGTAGGAATATGAGGGGTGGCCTTTTGTGACGTTCCTTTTGACCTTGCCCGAGGCGAATAGACGACAATTTCACAGTCAAACGCCGTCAGTCAACAAAACAAATGGCGGGTTCCGTCCCACCCTGACCAACGTACAACGACGATTACCCACTCCGCATCCATCCAAAGCGGCGACAGAATTTACATCTTGGGAACCTGTTGAAGAATCGAGCCTTCGGCCTCGCGCTCGCAAACCTCTCATGCGTGGCTGAATTATCCAAACATGATGCCTCATTTTCCATGAAAGCCGCGGCGCTTTCAAAAGATACGCCGGCAGGTGGCGCGGACATCAAATTCCCATCTTGGCCCTTTCATGTGACGGCGGCAACGCAAGACGCGTTGCCATGGGAGAAGCCCAGGCTTGCTTGTGTGGAGCCCCCTCGCAGACATTGTAAATGAGGGGGGAGGGGGGTAGGAGATCGGTGGGATGGGGAGAGTAGGGGGGGTTAGAGCGACCCATTCCATTGCATCGGGGCGATAAGCCTTTCAAATCGCCCCAATAAAGTGCCCCACACACGCCTTATCTTTTTTGTGGGGGCGCAATGTTAGGGAGCGAGCGATGGGCGATATTTGATGGTTATAACGTCAATCGATCGCCAAGCTTGTAACGTGAGCGGTAAGGAGGCTGTGTGGGAGGGTGGGACGCGGGGGGGGGGGGGGGGGGGGGGTAGTTAGGCAGACTAGAAGGCAGAAATAGACTAAGCCCCTTACCCTCTCCACCTTCACCCTCTGTTGCTGCGGGCAAATCAGCACAGAGCAAAAACAGATTTATCGGCATTTATTGCGTGAAATGGGGAAATAAATGAGAATCGTGCCCGGTTTGATTTCACCAAACCTCCCTACATCCCATCCCTGTTTTTAAAAGCGGGTTTCATGCCCCCCTCCCCCCCCCCCCCCCACCACTCCCCCAACCCCCCCCACCCTCTTGCTGCCTGATCGCCACACCTGGATCTATAGCACCCCTGTCAGTTGACAAACCCTAGGCGTTGTAACAACAGTCAGGGATGCGCTGACATGCATAATTCATAACATGACCAGATGACGTCATCACATGTACAGGAAAAACATCCGTCGTCGAGTTCGATACATCAGTAGCCTACACGGATACTATTATCATAACTCGGAAAGCCGACTAATTTCCATGATTAATTAATTAAGTACGGTGGTCCCTGTATTATCGAGGTGACATGACACCGTGGTAGCGCCGACAGTTGGTAGCGCGCTCGGCTACTTCCGCGTGTGCTCGGCTGGGTCAGCCCAAGGGGCCGCGGGGCATGGTTCGAACTTCACCTGTGCACACGTGGGTGCAGGGTGAAGATCCTATGTCCTTCTTTGCAGTAGAGTAGCGGGGTTCTGGCTCCTCTCTACCTTGACACTTCCCACTCTCGCGATATGATGTACAGAGATTAAAGCGCCCTACATAAATCAGTGAAATTCGGTACAACGAATTCCGCTCCTGGAATTCCGCTCCTGGACAAATGTTCAGGCGCAGGGAGGAGGGACTCCTTAATTCGAGGGGTCGTAAACCAAAGGGGCTATACTGCATGGTTTGATTTCATTTTAATATCTAGATATATGAAAGACGCAATGACGCATTTGGGGGTTATCGCGTTTAGGGGTGGGGAGTGGGGTGTGGTTGGGGCTTGGGGGTTGCGGTTAGGGCTGGGGTGCGGTTGGGGCTGGGGTGTGCGGTTAGGGCTGGGGGTGCGGTTGGGGCTGGGGTGGGCGGGGGAGGGGTAGGGGTGGATAGGTAGGGAAGTGGGGATGGGCAGAGGGTGGTGGGGGGGGGGGGTGGTTGAGCCCTGACTGTCCGGGGAGAGAGAGGGAGTGATGCAGGCAGACATCAGTAGAGTGTGGCGAGGAGGAGGGTAAACATCAATGTTGATGGGCTGGCTGTGGTGAGGGGGTTGATCCTGGGCTGGCTGTGGTGAGGGGTTGATCCTGGGCTGGCTGTGGTGAGGGGTTGATCCTGGGCTGGCTGTGGTGAGGGGTTGATCCTGGGCTGGCTGTGGTGAGGGTTGATCCTGGGCTGGCTGTGGTGAGGGGTTGATCCTGGGCTGGCTGTGTGAGGGGTTGATCCTGGGCTGGCTGTGGTGAGGGGTTGATCCTGGCTGGCTGTGGTGAGGGGTTGATCCTGGGCTGGCTGTGGTGAGGGGTTGATCCTGGGCTGGCTGTGGTGAGGGGTGGATCCTGGGGCTGGCTGTGCGTGAGGGGTTGATCCTGGGCTGGCTTGTGGTGAGGGGTGGATCCTGGGCTGGCTGTGGAGAGGGGTTGATCCTGGGCTTGTGCATGTGGTGAAGGGTTGATCCTGGGCTGGCTGCTGGTGAGAGGTTGATCCTGGGCTGGCTGTGGTGAGAGGTTGATCCTGGGCTGGCTGTGGTGAGGGGTTGATCCTGGGCTGGCTGTGGTGAGGGGTGGATCCTGGGCTGGATGTGGTGCGGGGTTGATCCTGGGCTGGCTGTGGTGAGGGGTTGATCCTGGTTGGCTCTGGTGAGAGGTTGATCCTGGGCTGGCTGTGGTGAGGGGTTGATCCTGGGCTGGCTGTGGTGAGGGGGTTGATCCTGGGCTGGCTGCGGTGAGAGGTTGATCCTGGCGTGGCTGTGGGTGAGGGGGTTGATCCTGGGCTGGCTGTGGTGAGAGGTTGATCCTAGGCTGGCTGTGGTGAGGAGGTTGATCCTGGGCTGATCCAGGTTTAAGCAGGCCACGGGATCGTACCACCGTGGCTGGGATCCAAAGCCAATTTTGCTGGAGTGAGCGAGGGGTGGAGGGTGGAGGTGCAGTTACACGCGGACGCGGGAGAGGAGGGGGTGGTGTAAGTGGGTGCGGGACCTGGTGGGGGGAGGGGATGGGCGTTGCCGAGCGCCCCGGGGGGTGCCAGTGACTCTGGCTCATTGCCTTCGAGATCCATTGGTCTGTTTGTTTGGACATGGCCGACTACGTGCGTCGCAGGTTAATTGATCACAGAGACATACACCACGTGACGTGACGTCATGAGAAAGTTGGACTGGGGGGGCGGGGGGGGGTGTGTAGGGGCCAGAGGGCGGGGGCGGGGGCGGGGGGCGGGGGTGCCAGTGGGCATTCAGTCCATTCATTCTGCCTTGTGTAGGTTCGGTTTACGTGTAAAGCCGGACGTGCTAGTCCCTAGACCGTTATGTAACTGGTCAAGTTGCTGCTATTCCAGGAACTCTGTGTGTGTGGGTCTATAGTGGGGAGGGGGCGGGGACGGGGGCGGGGACGGGTGGTGGGGTGGGGGGGGCTTGAGATGACACTGAGAACTTGACACATTACAACACGGAACTGCATACTTCCGAGATTCCGTCTTTCTCAAACTCTCCGTAAGCAGAGTCGGTTGTGGGCTACGAAACGTCATAACAAAAGTAAGCAGAGTCGGGTGTGAGCTACGTGACGTCATAAACAAAAGTAAGCAGACTCGGTTGTGGGCTGCGTGACGTCATAAACAAAGGTAAGCAGTCGGTTGTGGGCTACGTGGACGTCATAACAAACGTACACCTTTTTGTCGCTCCATTGTTTTATATTTCAACGCAGGGGGTGCTTTTGATAATCACATTTGTTCATGATTATTGAATGTTTCCAAGATTTGCCAAATACCACTTTACCAAACATGAGTGTTTCAAGACGAGAGAAGCCGGAACCGATTTGCTCCAAACCGTAAAACAACCCCACGAGCAAATTCGACGATTTCGGCTCTCTCTTTCCATCAAACGACGTCCCTAAATCTACACATTAGAAGAACGTATATTTCTTTATTTCATTAAGATGCGCCAGATAACAGCGCATAGCTTAATGGACTAATTTACGTAAGGTGCGGCCCATTATCACCAGCAATTATTCCGGGTTTAACGTTGAGTGACCTTCATAATAGTAACCTCCATATGGAGATATTAGTCTCCTTCATAAATTTCATGGCGTATATAAAAAAAAAGGGCTCATGAACATAAATCATTGGTTACCCCCGCAATATATCAATTCTGCTATTGTTTATCGCGTATATAATTCAGTATACCAATCGGAACCAGAATTCGTTATCAAACAAAAGAACACAAAAAGAAAAACAGTTCGTTATCCATGAAGATCATTGGATGATCCACAAAATAAAGCAGATTGTTGAGCTGAATGCCCGACCCAACATATGTTTAGTGTTTGTCTTCATGGGGTCTGCGGCTGTCAGCAGTGAATGAAAGTATAAGCATAAGCATACAGCTACTCCCCATCTAGCCAGTCAATCAATCTACCAGTGGCAAAGAAATGCGTGTGTATAATTCATGTGTTGAAGTGACGATAAAGCATGATTTATCAGGCGTCATTTAATATCGTCGTTCCCCTTCAACACCTCCCTTGTATACAGAATCGATTCTGACTAATGTCCATGACAGAATGACATCAATGTAACATGAAACGCCTAGCGATCTATCACCCGACGACCATCCAATGGCGACACGGAACAGCACACCGCGCGAACCGGAATAAAGGATTGCGTGCTTTAGGATGAACACGAGGGCGGAACTAGGGGTGAAAGAGGCGATCCACTTTATGTGGGATGAACCAGATCTCCTAAAACTTACCACTTATGAAGAGAGGGCGGCAGTCTAGAAATCTTGCGACCGGGGGGGTCTCAGCGAAAGGGGGGCCGGCACATCTAAGGTGGGCGAACAGATTGCATTAGCAAAGGCCTTTACGTCCGTCCGCTCAGAAAGAGGGGTGGGGGGTGTGGTGGGGGGGGGGGGGGCCTGGGGGGGCGGAGGGGGACCCCCTGGACAGCCATCTGGATCCGCCATTGGGAAGGCAAAACGATCTAAACATTTTCTGCTCTCATACAGAAAATTCTAAAGGAAAAATAAGAAGTCTATCTCAAAAAATCAAAAGCCGTTTCCAGCAGATGTCACAACTACAAGCAGGTCAAGGAATCTTCATACTGTAGTGTGCCTCAGCTTGCATCACAAAACTATACGGCTAAACAAAACTTGATAACATGATTTGGCCACCTTTGGCAGCGCCTATCCCTACGAGGCACACGTTACGTACTGCCTACATAGACATAGAAGGGTTAGGGCAAGCCCCAAAAAATTATGGAAAGTCTAACCTTGAGGCTTGCTGGCCGGCTATTCCACGGTGAGCTGGTGGTATTCCCAGGTTTTAGTTGATGACTGAACAGCGGGTCTACCTGCCTGGCCAGCTCTGCCATTCTGCCTGCCTGCAGACAGACACCCCCCCCCCACCTCCCACCACCCCCATCGCCCCTTCCTCCCCCCTCCCCCACCTCCCACCACCCCCCATCGCCCCTTCCTCCCCCCCTCCCCCCACCTCCCACCACCCCCATCGCCCCTTCCTCCCCCCCTCCCCCTCCCTCCCTTCCCTCCCTCTAACTCATCCTGCGGTCGCTTGCGGCGCTCGTGCTGGCGGTGTGTGTGCCGGGGGACTCTTTGACGGCCTAGGTGAAGTGGGGCTACCCCCTCGCCGCCCCGGCGGGCGGGTGTGGGGGGGGAGGGGGGGGGGTGGAGGGAGGGGGGGGGGGATGAGGGGGTGTCATGGTGATGATCATCTCCAGGTGGCTGGCTGTGTGAATGGTGATGGACGTGCTGAATGAGGGGGGCATGAGGTGCATGTATGTCTGGGGCGGCAGGGGGGGGGGGCGTGAACGCGAGGGGGGGGGGGGGCGCTAGGACTGAGGGTGCGGGTGCGGGTGTGGAGTGTATTCAAGGGGAGGGGTGACTTATGGGGTTTGCCATGGTGGTGGGGTTTGTTGGTGGCGGTGAGGGTGGCGATGATGTATCATACATAGACATACAGACAGCAGCGTGGATGGCCTGTTACGAAGAAAACCAAGCCTTACCCACCACCTCCACCCTTTGGCCCCCCCGCCCCACCCCACCCGCCACCCCTCGGGGCGATGCCAATCGACTTGCAGAAATCTTCCATTATATAAACTAAATGCAAGAGGACGGATATGTTGCACGAAACAACATAAGTCCCAACATAAACTGTGGTTAAGGGGACGTGGACAGATCCATGGGTCGGTGGTCCAAACTCCCAACCGCAAACACACCGCCCCTTCCCACCCAGACGGTTACCCCAGCTGCCCCGCCCCCACCTCCCGTCCTGACCGCCGCCCCGACTCCGCCTCGACTCCCGCGCTGCTGCTAAGGCTTTTGTACTTACCCGTGTTTACTGCTAACAACCTCAAATATATTTTTTTTGTCATTCTGGCTGAAGAGAACGCACACTTTACGGCGACTTATGAGCTAGGGTCTGGTTTCTTTGTTGCCCTTTAACAGTTGACTAAAGGCATATTTTGCACGCTCCTCTTCCTTCACTACAAACGGTTGCCTGATGCTGTCTATGTAAAGTGTAAATAGTGTGTGGAATTTCCGGAATTTGACAAAACTATTATTTGTCCAATACAAATAGTTGGCTGATTCTCCTGACTTGTTCATTTAATATAGGTTCTGTTATTTATGTTGGGTTATTATTGATTTATCGCGCAGAATCAATGCTCGTTAAGTGGAGACACAGTCCCCATATAAATAGTTCTCGCTTGGAGGCGCCACGGTCAGCCCGCCTACTACCTTAACTAAAAAAATCATTACCTCTGATGTTGAGGTATATTACTTGTTTAAGGTTAAGGCGGTTTTTCTTTTCTTGTTGAACAAGATCATATTCACGTCATTTAGCTATATTTGTGCCACCTTAGAAAAACATTGGTGTTGGCCACTGCGCACAAGAGCTAATCAGGGCAAAAAGAACTTTGCCGAATACCGAAGAATTAATTAATAAAACCGGAGGGAAAAAATCCACAGATTATATGCCCATGGTCGGATTCGAACCGAAGACCTATTGATCTGCGGCCTAGTGCGCTAAACCTCTACAACAGGGAGGCCTCATCAATCCTTGATTGCAATGTTCCATATCGTAGCGCCATTTATGAACAAAGTAAAGCCCTGCGCACGGCCCTGCTAGGGACTTTCCGTTTAAGAAGAATTGCGTAGCGTTAAGAATGGATTACCATCCACGCCCCGTCGCTGGGCGTTATCTTGCAGGCTTTCCCGCCGCCGCCATCAACCTGTGCTTCGTCCTTGGCGCAGGCCGCATGTACGCTGGCGTGGTGGTGGCGATAGCGGAAGGGGAAAAAAATGATTTCATTCAAGCCCCCTCGTCTCAACCTCAATCTCACCACCAGTGGCGCTGTAACCCGCCGCTGTGTATCGGGATCCAGGCAGGCGGGGACCCAGGTCTCCGTGACTCGTTCCCTGCCAGGCAGACGGCGAGCTGACAGCGGGACCGGGCAGGCAACACGAGAAGTCAATTTACACGGCATCGAAGGGGGAAGTGGAGCTTTGTAACCGGCGGGGTGACGACAAACAGAGCGGGGGAGAGAGGGGGAGGGAGAGGAGGCGGGGGGTGGGGGGGGGGGGAGGTCGGTAGGTATTGGGAAGGCTATGGTGGCGTCCTCTCCAGGTTAAGTCGATCGACAATCACATCCGGGTTATTTCATGGCGCATCGCCACCTGGTGGCCAAGTTGATTTATGATTGAGTTTTTGGTGAGATGAGCTGTGTTATAATGAAGTAGCAGTAAGGTGTAACCTACGTGTGCCAATTAGATTATTCACAGTGGCGAATCCAGAGAGATGGGGGGGGGAGGGGGGTTAGGGGGTTTACACCACTCCCCTTCAAGCAATAGGCTGTAGTCTTTTTTTCGATTACCCTTTTTGAGGAAGCCAAATGCCATTTTTCCATGCAAAGGTACCCCCCCTCCACTCGTCGAAAAAAAATGGTGAACACTCCCAGTCATTTGCAACCCTCCCCCCACTCCCTCAGTCGCAAGTTTTGAGTGAGCCCCCCCCCCCCTCTTTCAAATTTCTAGATCCGCCCATGGTTTATGTTTGATGGAACCTGCTGCGAAAAAACGGCAGATCTATTTCTGGGAACAATCGGGAACCAATTTCTTCCTTCCCTTGCAGGTATCTCTCACTTAACGAACATGCTTAGCAGAGTTGATAAGCCGGTTGTGGTGTAATATCAACCATCGTGTTACCAACACCACAACCCTTTAAATAGTCCGTATACGTTGCAATCTTTGCCCCTGTCTCTCTGGACATCGGACATCTGAGATCGGTTCCCATGGTGCTCAGCACGACACGTCACGTATAGGTCTCGTTGTCGGCGTGATTCTCGCAATTGATGGGCATTTATCACGACCCTTGCCTACCGACCTGAGGGATACCGCCATGCCCCCTGACGGTGGAGACTGATCCCCCTAGTCGGTAGGCGGCGCCACTCGTCGCCATGGCGTCACGGCGTCACGGCCGACTCGGCTCCACAGTCGCTGACAGCTACTCCAGGGCGCCAGATCCAGGAAGGAAGGAAGAAGAGGTCTCTGGATCCTCGCCATCTTCCGGAATCCATGTTGAATCCGGACAGATAGGACCGGGATTCCAGCAGAGCGGTAGCCTCAGAACTCTACGGGACGCGGGCTGAGCGTCGGGATTGTGTTATCACCTGAGGTCCACCACACATCCCGCCCCCCGGAATCACCTCATCTGATCGGGGTGATCCCGGAGAGCAGGCATCCAGAAGACTCCCATTCATCTGGAAGTAATTGGCTGCAGATGAGATAGTTGCTGGGCCGCGGTACACCATTCCCGAGAAATGAGAGCGGTGTCTGGTTACAGGGGGGGGGGGGGGGGGATGGAGGGAGAGGGAAGGGGGGAGGGGGCACATCGGGGCGGTGTAAACCACGCTAACATCTCGTCACGCCGCGCTGTCGACGCCGCTCCGTCACGTGACTCCGAGATCGGCGAACGACGCGATAACGAGGCAGCCTCGTTTGGAGCTTCGAGGATTCCAGGGAGACCCGACGCCGGGGTGATTCGCTCCTGATAAAACCCGTTCTGGATCGCCGGACAAGCCCGCCCGAGGGTCGCATCCAGATAAACAAATCTAGTCTGTGTGATTCACACCGGAAACACACACTGGATCGGGTTATAAATGACGTCACTGTTTGACAGTTCGTTATCGGTTATACGCAGCGTATGTCTCGGGTTGGCGCGGAGAAGCAGGCTTCGGCTGCCCATCGGGTCGGTTATTCCACTGGTCATTCCAAAGCTGGACAATTTACTTCTTCAGATGTCTGGGAGAAACCGAAACCATGACATACATGATTTGCCATTAACGAGAAAAATATACTTGATAGAAAAATGTTCTACTCGTGTGCAGAATTGTAACGCGAAATTGCTTAGTTTGGTACCGACTTTTAACCGCGTATGTTTGTTGGTGAACTGCATTAATTGCTAGTTTTCCCTGAAATAAATATTACAACAATGTAGTGTTCGCAAAGATTTAGCCGTTTACATCTCACCTAGGCCGAATGTCTCTTTGTTTGGCTGCTACTGAAGCTTGTTACGTCATGTCACGTACTTGCCTGAGGTAGATCAGTTGATGCTTTGCGAGATGATGAATATTGTCCACTAGTTACACAATATAAGGCTGTGTAATAGCCCTAATAAACCCCTCTCGCCCCCACTCCACCCTATTGCACGTTGATCACACCGACGGAATAAGGTCTGACCGCCGGAGAATGGCGGTTTGTTGACATCGAGTCGGCAACGCGCGGCACTTCAAGAAGATTTCATGCAAATCTACATGTCTTAGATTGTTTTTGCGCATACATGTATATATAATCGGTCAGTGTTGAACTAATATGGACTTGAATTTAACATTTACTCTTCATATTGATGTTATTTTGAACCAATTACGGTATTTTTAATACGGTTTTATTGGACGTCAAACTGAATGTCTGAACAACATGTCGTTTGCTGGAGGTATATGCGATATGTGTCCTCCTCGTACGTTGGGATATATATACCGGTTACGTCTGCAAGAACGAGAAATGACTGAGACTTCCATCTGTCCAATGTTATCATGTCTGTTAAAGATGATGAGAAATTGTCAGAACAAATATCTATTGTTTTCGAAATGAATTATTATTTTCGGAATGATTAATTAGTTTTCGGAATGATTAATTAGTTTTCGGAATGATTAAGTACTGTTTTCGTAATGATTAAGCACTGTTTTCGTAGTGATTTATTATTATCCGAATGACGAACTATTGTTTTGCGGAATAATGTTATTTTCTTCCATATTGGCAAACTACAACAACCTAGTAGGAATGAACATCTCCGAGGGATGGCATCCATGAGCCAGCCATAACAACAACCAAGCTCTAGTGTTGTTAAGTAGGTTTAGCTCAGTTTTGTTCCCGCTCGTCGGGACTTGATGACCTCATCGCAAGTGATTTGTATCCGCGAAGGGTTGGAGAGTAGGAGGTGGGAACCATATGGTCAGCCACTTTCGGTTATTTACACAATGAAGTGCCATGGCTTGGAGCAATATGTAGTCTGGGTAACAATACAAGCAGTCTTAAGGAGACCCACCTGTAACAAATGTGACCCATCAGTTTACGCCATCTTGTCGGGATTCGTCAACATATCGTTAAGGCTATGTCCTTCGCGGATCTGTCGTCCAATTGCATAAGTTAAAACCATTGCATAAATTAAATTTCTTTTTTGAATATCTAAGATGGGTGGATTGAACACTAGGGGGGCTGCAAACTTAAAATCGACCTCATAAATTGAATTTCTCAGTTATTTATGTTATGAGGCGAAAATCATTTACTTATTATGAAGCTATAATACAAACAAATTACATATAATGTCAAGGGTGGATTCAGAGTTTTGAAAAAGTGGTTTTGGGTGATGTCCCAAAGACATTTTATTTATGGTTATACGCATCGATGGTATGCGCGTGCTTTCTCGTGAGTAGTTAAACTGGAACGCCAATCAAACCACATGATCAGCCCCCCCCCCCACATCACCCCTCAATGAGCCCAGCACGATCAGGAAAAAAATACCATAGGATAAAACACGTCGCTTCTATCTCAAAATGGCGCCATTTATCTGCCGGAAGTGAGCTGCATAGTCAGTTTTTGCGACATTAAAAAAATGCACCCACTGACTGTATACTGAGGTCGTGTGACTAAAAGATGCGGCCTTCATAGGTGCGTAGGACCCAGCATGCATTGCGCTGCAGCTAGCACTGCCGATAACCAGACAACAGAGAGAGGTTATACTGATCACTGGAGAGGGGATGGGGGGCACTTCGTGTGTGGCATTGCATCTGGCAGGCAGGCGTGGCGGGACGGCAGGGGGGTGGCGGGAAGGGGGGGGGGGCGGGGGGCAGGAACATCGACCCTGACAAGAGTCATGTCATTATTGATACTCCGGCGTAAGTTATAAGTCAGCTAAGACATAGTCTGTGATCTGGTAGTAATAATAGAAAGATGCCATCCGTGAATCTTTAGCAGCAAGCATTCTCTGGATCGAAATCTACAGACAATTCTAAAGACAATTCTACAGATATCTCTACAGACCCCTCTACAGACAACTCTACAGGCAACTCTACAGACAACTCTACAGACAACTCTACAGGCAACTCTACAGACAACTCTGCATACAACTCTACAGACAAATCCACAATTTTACAGACATCTCTACAGACAACTTTACAGACAACTCTGCAGACAAATCCACAGACAGCTCTACAGACAACTCTACAGACAACTTTACAGACAACTCCACAGAAAACTATACAGACATCGTAATCAAAGTAGACTAGGTCTGCGTCAGTTTGTTTGCATTTTGGTTCCAGTGAGTCTGGCACAATTTGCACAGGGTTTGACAGTGGCAACTCAAGCATAACCCTAAATACATATTCACCTGTTTTAGGCCCCTTTTGTGCAGATCAATAGGTCGTGGGTTCGAACCCTGGCTCCGGCACCTAACGCACGCCTTATCCAACCCCATGTCATTGTCCCGGGAGGTTGCTTTCATTTCACCGCAGCGCCGTGCAGCGGCAGTTTCTGGAAGAGCACGGGGGCAGTCGTTTTCATCATAACGCCACCGTGAGGGTCGTGCCTCATCCAGGGTTTCCGCATCGTTCTCCGCAACCACTGGACCATCCTTACCGCCAGACGGCAGCGTGTGCAGCGGTATGTGACAGTGGGTGCGTTTCTTTGGTAAACCGAGTATAATAATATTATCCAAGGTGGATCGAATACGCACATTACGCATCGGTTTACCGCCGGATACTTCTTTCACCCGGGTATGGGTGCGGGCGCATCCATTCGGTATGCCGATGTGCTCCGTTCAAAACAGCACGGGACATCCAGGAGAACACTCTGCTGGCAGAGGGAGCTCGTTCCTCACATTACCTCTGCCCCATGTCACCGTCCACCTCACGGTTGACCCTGACGGTCTTGGGGTCACGAATGGTTTTAAAGGTTTTTTTTTAGATTGAATATTGAATTTTCGATGCAGAATTTAAAAAATATAGATATTCCGTTGTCGAATGATCACAATGGAAGAGTTAAGCAAAAACATATTTCAAAATAACACGGGGTCAAAGTTTAAAACGCTTCACGCCTTTGACCTCGACCGCACTCGAAAATATAGTTCGAAAGTAACATGGCTTCAAATTAATCAAACTCAAATGCATTCGCCAGTTATGGTACCAGTGGCACAGTAAATGCTAAACAGTGGTGTATTTGATGCCAAACTGCGAATTTATCTTTGATTAGATTCATTTCAATTTTCGCATATGAACGATAATTCTGATGGTTAAATTTGACGTGGGGACTATGGCGCAAGCGTAACGCCCTCTGCCGGGAGATCGACAGGAGAAGATGGCGGCTGATGGAAAGGTGCAAGCTTCCCGCACGGTGGCGCTACGCAAGCTAGCTTTTACCGCTGCTGTCGGCCGGGGGCAAATTTCAAGATTCTTGAAAAACGGTCAAATCAGCTGTAATTTCTTGCAATGATATAATTTTCAAGAATAAAACATAAAAATAACGAGCTTTGTGTATTTAATACAGCAAAAAACATCTTGTACCCTTTCGAAAAAGTTATTATTGTGACAGAAGTCTTTCTTTTCATCACCTCATTTCATGTGTTATTAGGCTTAGGCTGGGTCACAGCACCAATTTGTAGAAATGCGCGACGCATTTTTCCTATTGATTTGCGCAACGCCGCATGGCGAATGAGTGTGAAAATGCATTGAGGACGTAGGCGACAACAGAGATATAATGGAGCCCTAGCGGAGTGAGTCGAAGGCAGAGAGTGTATAATGGAGCCCTAGCGGAGTGCGTCGAAGGCAGAGAGTGGGAAAGGTGATGAGAGTAGGTTGGTTCCAGTGCCCCTACCTGCACCGGATGTGAACGGTGTGTGCATTTCATTGGAATAGGCATATCCCTATCGGCCCACCCGTAAGTTCCCTGTCACGTGTTACGGATCCGGGGCGGAAATCCGAACCTGGTTCAAAGAAATGCGCCCATTCAGGCGGGGCTCGACCGGCAGGTCCGGAAGAGCTTGAGTATACCGGGCGGGCTACCGGTCCCGGCCCAAAGAAATGAGCCCAGTGTTTTTCTAGATGTCCCCATAGGGGCACGCCTTGCAAAATGTTCTTACTTGTCGTATCTGGTCCATTTATGTAGGGGCAACAGAACCACGCAGCCTTGTTTGTCGCCTTTCAATCAGCCGACATCTTCTCCCGAATGTCCCTTGCTGCTTTGAACGGGAGACGATCAGCATGTCGAATAGACGCGCCCGACTCGGGTGAAAGAAGCATCGGGCGGTATACCGCTGCGTCAGGTGCGTATTCTGTTTACCATTGGAAAAAACCCGAACTGCCAAAGAAATGCCCCCACTGTTCCAGTGGAGCAGGGCACAGACGCCATCTAGCGAGTTGCAAGGCTACGTGCACTGGGCATCGGCATATGGCACTTTGTAATTTAATCTAAACGAATCATATATGTGGTAATATGAATAATTATCCAATCTAGTTTAGACAATTGCATTAAACCGCTGAGATTAAGTCACATAGATTTTCATTTAACCACTTATATTTACTTAATGGACATAAGTAAAAACACTGTTCAAGGTCTTCCCCAGTTCCTTGAAGAAACTATGAAGACCAGAGTTGTGCCTTCATCATAACGTCCCTATTAAAGCCCTTCTACGTGCAGAGGCAAACCGCTTTCTTACCGTTTTCAAAACTCGACGAGGGGCCCGCGCGACAGCTCAGTGGGCTAGCGCGCTCGCATTGAGTGCTCTGGTCACCTGAGAGCCTAACGGCACGTGGGTCGGTGGTTCGAGCCCTGCTGTGGCCATGCCTGTGTGGTCGCAGGATAAAGATCCCATGTCTTTCTTCGCAAAGAGTAGGGGTTACCCCCGGGGACATGGCTCCACTATCCCTTCCTTTTCCCATTGACGCGATATGACCAAAAGTGGTTAAAGCTACCTGAATAACCAACCAACCAATCAAAACTCGACGAGGCCAACATATATGAGACAATGGAAAAGTTTTTTCAACTAAGCGCGTACTAATATTATATACGTAACGTTACTCTTTAGTCTATTATATCTTCGATTAGATTTTATTATTGCAGTTTCTTTCGTTGAAAATTTTCCCAGCTTACTTTTTTTTTGCAATATGTTAAGTTCGAATATTTTCCTGTGGTACATTAGAATATTTTTCTTCTATATTTGTTGTGCAAGTGGTTGCAATGCAGTTATAAATACATACATTTTACGGCAAATATGACTTTAATCCGCATTAATAATTTACATCAAGACATTTTGGGACAAATGCCTGATGGTTTAAAAGCGTCTTTGACACAAACCGGGCCAAACTCCTCTTCATCTTTACCCCCTCCCCCCCCCCTTCCTCCATCACCCCTCTCTCTCATCACGCCCTCTCCCCTCACCCTCCCGCTTCACCTGACTCTTCCACCACCCATCACCCCTGCATCCACACGCCCGTCCCTCACCCTCATCACATCCACACACATGTACAGTTGACGCCATCCAATTACATTATTTGACTTTACAACGACCGCCGTCAAGTCACACGCTGTCGTCAGTCGGTGTCGGGTGACAGCGAGGCCTGGTGGTGACCTAATTACGGCAAGGGTCCGGCGTCGGCGGCCGTGACAATGAAGCCTACGAGTGAGGCGGAGACAGGCCTGTTATTAGTCATAACGTCACCGTGTCATGTTCCCGCCGTAGGCGTCACTGATATACCGACATGCCCTGTGGAGTATAAACGTGTCATACCTCACGAGACCGTGTTGTGTTTGTACTATAATGTTACATCATAAGGCAAATGTGGTCCCCATTCAGCGGTAGATAATAAACTGGTACTTATTTTTTGTGATTTTTTAAAGTTTTGAGAACGATGTCATCTCACAAGAAACCATTATGATATATAAGGCTACTGTAGATACCAATAAGATAGGTAAGTCTTTCTTTCCGTACCTTAGGCTCACAGCATGTTGTACAACACAAGTAAATAACAGTTGTCTTCATATGGGAAATAAGACTAAAAGTAAAATTTTCGTATTGCGTGGATATACCTTCGACAAATTTTGGAGGGTTCTGATGGCATTAAAAATCTAACTTTCCATTTTGGCTTACTTACACCCTCTTGAAATATATGCCATGCGCAAATCGGATGGATATCTAATCCATATGTCTAATGGATATGCTCAAAGAAAATGAAGTTCTTTGCTATGCAGTTTCTGCCATGTCTAGCACACTATTTACATAATTTATCTTCCGTCATTACACCCTGGCATCGCCCTATTTTATGTCTGTAAGTATGGTTCTCTTATGATATGTCTTTGCCCTTGTCTGTAGGTTCCTAATTGCGTGTTTGTGTTGACAGCGTTCGGCCATTCAAGGTATGCATTATTTATTATTCTGATTTCCTCCATGTAACGTTTATGACCAACTTGTTGTTCAAACCATACGTCAATGAAGCCATAATTACACAATATTGACATTATCTATGTTGCCCAAGTAAATCATTCCGCATTATGTACATGAAGTGTAAGTAACATATCATACAAAAAAATATATTATTCTTTTTAGAAGAATGAAAGCGAATTATTGTCCCGCTTAATACTTTTAAAATAATATTTCAATACTTTACGATTCCAAGTTATGTTGATGGGGTACATTCCTGGTGCAGCTAAGTGGCGGATCCAAGGCGGGGGTTAACCACCCCCCCTCCCCTTCCCCCACCCCCACACCCCTCATTATATAGTGCAAGGAGGATGTAAGCACTGCTAAAGTAGAAATCCCCCCACCCCCAATGGTAAACACATTGGTTGAGCCCCCGGTCATTGTCACATCCCCTCTCCTCGGTCTCAAATTCTCAGAGAGAAGAGAGCCCCCACCCCCACCCTGCGGTCGCAAGTTTTCCGTCAACACCTCCCCCTTTTTTCACATTCCAAGATCGGCCCCTGGTGCTGCATTTGGAGCAAGACAAAAATGCCTTCACAATACTTAACCTGAACTCTTCCTGTCATATTGTGACCCCAGACTGCTGCAGCATATGTTAACGTTAGTACAATCATTTTATTTTATCATGTTAAACATCTCAACCTGGATTTCACGCTCTGCGCGCCTTCCCACTAACACTCCTGGTCATATTGGCTGTTTACCGTGATTGCGCAGCCAGGGTTTGTTGGCTACGGCTAGAGATTAACTTAGGAGGAAATACAAGGCCCAAATACTTATAAAATGATACTGTTTCGATTTTCGATGTAGTAATTTAACACATTTGAGATGAGATGAGATGAGAAACCAACTCAGCGGTGAGTAATAAACTGGTGTTTGTCCCGATAAAGTGACACGTTTTATATGGAGATGTTTTATTTATTTATTTATTTGACGTTGGTTTAATGACCGGGATAGGATGGAGGTGGGGGGGGGGGGGGGGGGTGTAATACTATTAAAGTGTGAATTTCTTCTCTGGGGGATGGGGGGTATTACTAAGCTACTGAGCTAAACCTCTGATTTCCAAAATTGGTTCTAGCTGTGACCCACGTATAATCCCGAATAAGTAATGCGTGTAACTGTACCAGATTCAGATTCAGATTCAAGATTCAAACCTTTTATTTCCAATTGATGTAGGATTAATAAAGTTTACATCGTTTTCATTCGTTCATTTCATTTTTACCCCCTTGAAATAAACCAAATCTTTCGCCTTGGGGGTAAACCAGTTTCTTTAGCAAAGAATATATCCTGGGGTTAAAATGACAATAACGAAAATAGACATCTGTGTATATAGATGTATCGTGATAGTGTGGGTCATCTCACCCCCCCCCCCCCTCCGCCTCCCCCCTCCCCCCCCCCTCCTCCCGGTGGGAGGTTGACGGCACTTACAGCCTGAGGTTAGACCGTGCCGATGTTACATGTAAATGATGAGTTTATAATGGACGAGACGCCACGGGTGTCAGTGTGGTGGTCTCTCTACCCAGAATGCATCTGTCTAATCGCTCATCCGGTCGTGTATGTGTGAAGTACACGGGGCATAGATTTATACATTCAGCATCATGCTTACAGTCCATTATCCACTGGGGGATCTGCCCTCACCCCTACCTCACCCCTACCTCAGGGGCCGGCCCGATAGCTCAGTGCGTTAGAGCGCTCGCCTTGAGTGCTCTGGTCACCGGAGAGCCTGACAGCACGTGAATCTATGGTTCGAGCCCCGCTGTGGTCATGTCTGTGTGGTCGCAGGATAGAGATCCCATGTCCTTCTTCGCAGGGTAAGGGGTTACCCCCGGGGACATGGCTCCACTCTCCCTTCCTTTTCCCATTGACGCGATATGACCTAAAGTGGTTAAAGCGTTCTGAATACATGTATACAAACAACCAACCACACCTACTTCATCCCTACCTCATCCCTACCTCATCCCTACCTCACACCTCAACGCCATTTTTACGCCGAATTCCATTCGCAAGAAATGAAACTATTACTGTCGCAGGCCTGTATTGGGCACACGTTGGCTAACTCTGGGCATCATTCGGATGAGGAGAAGCACGGACGGGTGGGTGGGTGGAAGGGGACGGGGGGGTAGTACATTATTTCTGTGGCTTTGAATAATAATCTGATTTCATTCGATTTATGAAACCTGTCGCCCTCCCATATGGCTTCAGTGTATGTGCAGAATGCATCTCGTTGTTATTTATATAAGGTATATATATATATATATACATATTTTATGTGTAAACTTATCGAGGTTATCAATATCGAAATACACATGTAAATGACCACACCGTACATAATATACAAATGAATAGTTAAACATATGTATATATATACCGTATATATATGGCAACAGATACAGAGCCAGTGACCAACCCCCTCCCCCCTCCCCCTCTCTCTCTGTCTCTCACTCTCTGCTCCGGACCCTCGCCCCGTGACCGCTGCTCCGGACCCTCGCCCCGTGTCCGGGCCCACTATCTGGCCACAGACACAGCGGTGTCTGGATCCGCTGAAGTATCGTTGCACGCCGGCGTCGCTCACTCTCCTGGCGATCGAGACTGACAGATCCAGAAAGAGTCCCTCCTTCTTGTGGGTAACTGTGTCCCGGTCTTATCCAGAGGAGACGCCGGACGCTGAGTAACCAGACGCGATACGTGTCAACCATGGGCCACGGGGGGTAAGGAGGGAGGGGGGGGGAGGCGGAGGTGGGGGGTGGGCGGTGACAGTAAGGCGTATGGTGAGAGAAAGGGGCCCGACTCGCTGTCCTCTAGACCGCTGAACCTCATCTTCTCGGTCGGCGACATTCCCCCTCCCCCCCCCCCTCCTACGCTCCTGCCCCCACCTCCACTTGCCCCCCTCCCTCCCCTCCCACCACCCTCCTTCCCCACCCTCCTTCCCCTTCCCTGCACCCCCCGCTGTCGATACAATCTAATGTTAACGCCAACCGACCCCGCAGCCCAACAAACAGCGCCGTCTGGCGTCTAGCGGTCGGCGTCTCATTGATTCTCCGTCCACACGGGACGCCATCAACCCCTCCGCCCGCCCCCCCCCCTCTCTCTCAGCAGCAGGCGATCCCGATGCGACTTATCTCCAAATCCAAGTCCGGTGGGAGGAATAACTAGGCCACGGGATCGTCTCATACAGTCCCCGACCTCGGAGTGGCAGTAGACAATCCCAAACATGCGTAGAGCCCGAACTATAATCCGGACACGAAATCCAGGATATGAATCCCCGACCTCTGATCCCAAGACGTCTTATGATAACGAGGAGTGTCCTGTTGGGATCACACGGGCTGAACCCTGTGACCCAGCGGACTCGGTAGGGGCGCCACTGTCGGCCCGCGCCGGGTTAACGTGCGTTCTCCGATGACGCTTCTGTGTTGTAAACAAAGGTGTTTATCTGTTTATTGTGTGGCAGTGGCTTGTGTAGTTTAGAAACAATGTGCAATGTAACGCTAGGGTAATACGGAAACGAGACTCCACGAGAGGGTCTTATGCCTTAATACGGGAACGAGACACTGCGAGAATGACTTGTTGTTTCATATCGGAACGAGATTCCGCGAGAGTGACGTGTGGCTTAAAACGGGAACGAGACTCCTGATACAATGCTCTCGTGGCACCAAGCTCTCATGGCACCACGCGCTCATGGCACCAAACTCTTATGACACCAAGCGCTCATGGTACCAAGCTCTCATGACACCAAACTCTCATGACACCAAGCTCTCATGGCCAGAAGCTCTCATGCTTCCCACGGGACGGTTTAGCCGGTTATGGCACAAAGGTGGCCTCAAAACTCCAAGCCATTCTTCCCGTCTATACATTTCGAAACCACTCTTCAAGAACTCTGACCATGCGACAACATACACCACGATAATACTCATCCTGCGTATCCCACGATTAATAGCTCCATGCGCTGAAGTCATACATCTCACAAATATGTTTTGATGTAATGTTGCCATCTATCTCGTAAATATATCTCGATGGTATGTTGCCATCTATCTCGTAAATATATCTCGATGGTATGTTGCCACGTATCCGATATCTCGATAGTATGTTGTCATATATCTCACAAATATATATCGATGCCATGTTGTCATATATCTCACAAATATAACGGTGCCATGTTGTCATATATCTCACAAATATAACGGTGCCATGTTGCCATATATCTCACAAATATATGTCGATGCCATGTTGTCATATATCTCACAATAATGATCGAAGCCATGCATTCACAACCTGGTTCCTGTCTATATGGCTTGCAGGGGACCCAGTCATCCGGAATTAGCTCTGTAGAGGTGTGAAGTGATTGTTAATTGACCCTAGCGCCGCCTAACGGTGGCCCAGCTGGTTCAGAAGACTCACGGCCAGATGAGCAGGGAACCAGTTTGTTTATCTTCACCTCTGCTTGGTATCTCTCGGATTCCAGACCAGTAAAAGGCGGCGGGGCTTGGGGGGTGGAGGGGTGGTGTTGGTGGGGGTGCGGGCGGCTAGAGGGAGGAGGATGAGGAGGACGGCGGGTACGGACTGCTAGAGGGAGGAGGGAGCGGGTTGCGGGCAGTTAGAGGGAGGAGGAGTGCTGGAAGGAAGGGAAATAGAGAGGTAAATATAGAATGGAAGTTACATAGTTAAGTTTGCAACGGAATCACCAGATAAATCAAACGATTCAAGAAGAGTTACGATGCTGATGATGAAACTTTGTTTTGCATCCGCCCATCTGCGAAAGACGATGGATTTGCAGCTCTGTTATTACACTAAGCGCCCAGATTGGTGTTTTAAATCCAGTTTCTCCAAACAATGATGGCAAGGCGATTAGTAAGCGCGTTAGTGATGATAGCTTACCTTTCCGTTTACCAATTCCAGTTTTAATACGCAAGTATCGGTCCCGAAATATCGGTCGTCCTTCCATGTTAGGGCTAACAAATTATACAGTATAGCTCAGGTATTACTTACGCCTATCATTTACTGCGATACTACATTTCCTTGGCTCCAGCATAGTCTAAAAGTCTAAAATATAGACCAAGGTACAGGTAAATTAAAACGATTGACAACCATTTCACCCAGTTCATCCACCC